>JAOUZG010017606.1:5929013-5942751 GCA_026289955.1 Argiope argentata | reverse complement strand
ATAACTCCATATTTGTCCATAATAATAAATGACATTGTTTAAAGTTTTAATTTATTATCTTTTTTCCTGTGTGACAGAGGCAGTCAAAAAAAAATTTTTTTTTCTTTCAAATTTTCGTGGTCTTCCTAAATGGCGTCGTGACAAAACTTTCGTAGTAAGCTGAAAATTTAATGACGCTTTTTACACAGTAGAAGTTTAAAGATAATTCGACCAATTTTCAAGAGATTTTCAGAAAAATATGGAAGTGTCCGGTTATGATCGCATAGTGTATAATAAATAAAATGTGATTTTTTGACAATTACATTACTAATATTGTAACGAGTATAATGATGCAAATTTATCGTTATTATTTATTTTTTAACTGCATTTGAATTCGAAATGGGGTATTTTATATTGAATATGAAAAGTATATATAATATGAAAGTATGTATAAAAATAGTAAAAGTAGTAGTAGAAAGTAGTTTTATGTGAACATGAAAGTATATATAAATCATGGCTGGAGATTTGTAAAACGAAGGAATTATTCACCTACTATTGTACAGAAGCCTTCAAGTATTTCATATACTTTCGTATAAAGTTCTTTCTTCTGTATCAGAGGATCATTCTACCCATTCCGTCTCTTGGAAAGATTCTGTTTGAACCTAGATCGCGAGATTCAGAAAGCACGTAATTAAAATCGGCATTTATTTAGCGCTTTGCGTTTCTGATGAATTTGTGAATCATATCATATTCACATATTCGGAGAGAGACAGACAGTTTTTTCCTTTCAGGTTTTGATTCAAAATTTATTGCAGCTATACAATTTCGCCGTAAAGACAAAACAATATTAGCGTGTTGAACTGATGTTGTTCATAAACAGACAGATATGGTATTTCGAAACTATTTTGGGGTTCAGTGAAATAAATATCTTTTCGAAATGATATAGCATCAAAAATTCTAAGAAATATCCAGATCGAATTTTTTAACAATTAAAACGCCCCTCTCCTATAAAAAAGGGCTATGCAAGCGAATGTGATGAGCGTATAGCTAAAGTCGTACTCTTGGCTTTAGATGGCGCTACTTCAAACAAGAGACGCTCATTTCGGCTTAAATCCGCTGATGCATCAGCGAGCTTGTCCATGGCGAGTGCCATGTAGTAACAACAACAACAGTTTGGATCTCTTTTTAACAAAGTCGGCCCACAAAATATATTTTTATAATTGTCCGTATTGTCCTGAAGAAAAGAGAGACATGGTGCCAAACTGATTTGTGAGACTCTGAAACAAATTTCGTGTAACAAAATAACAATTTGTTGTATTTCACAAATTAATATAATAGAGACTTTTGGAATATACGAAATGTACATCATTAATAAGGAATAAAAATGATGGCTTTATAAGATTATGAAATATGACTTAACATGCGAATTAACAGAATATGTGATTTTTATTTAAATGTTTCATTGTTTCTTTATGTTACTTATATATCTCATAGCAAATGCTTTGCTTAATAACATCGTGATTTTGTTGATGGTGTTTTTATAACTGGGATCCAATAAATAAAATATCTGGACTAATGAACCATTTTTGATAAACATTGGATTTCATAGCCCACCCCCTCTTTTTCATCTTCAGAAAGAATTTCTGATGGGTACGTTTATAAATATTTATTTTGTAAACGCAATAAAAATTAACAATTGAAAATTTGAAAAGGATATATATAGGGCGAGTGTAAACTAACAGTTGGAAATGAATATAAGAAACAATTCTAGTAACTTATTTTCAAATATATATTGTAATATTTTAATGTTGAGGAGCAGCATTTGGTGACTGGCTTTGATTTCATAAAATAAACAAATGCTATCACCATCATCTTTCAAAGTCGCAATTTAATTCTTTAAAACGTTCAGGAAAAATCGTTTTCAGCCTGTTTAAGAATATTTCTTTATGTTTATAAATGTTTATTTAAAAGAATGTGTCTGCCAGTTTCTCATTGGCAAACTCAATTCGTTATGTGGGACCCCAGAAAAGCGGTCTTTTAGATAATCAGTCATCATCGGGAATTTCTTCTGTTAGCCCCTGAATCAAAATGTCTCAGCAAATTTCGTTTACGTAGCTGGTTACTTTTATGAGTTTTTAAAAGTATTCTTTAATTCTTTATGTACCAACTTATTATTCGGAAAACTTAAAACATTATATTCTGTATGAGCTCTAAACCTAACGTATACATTTTTAAATTCTTCAGGTGTTGTTTTAGGTTTTGTTTAAGTGCGTAAGGATTGGTTAAAAATAATTTTCAAAATATTGCTTTCAATTTTAGTTTGTAGTAAATCCTAATACGCAAAGTATAACTGAACCCAGTTTAAACACTTAGTGTTGATTCTTTATAAATATACAATAACATGGGACAAGAATGATAACTCATTTCTTTTTGAATTCAATATAAAAAAAAATTGTGAAATTTCCATTAGATTTATCTTTGCTGAATTCATTAATCCAATGTTGTAAGCGATAACAACAATTGAGAATAAGCAACTTCATTGCACGAAGTGTAGGGAATTTACTTGCCTTTTGAATGCAGATAGAGCCTTAAAACGTTTTGCTTAAAAAAAATAAAAGGATTATCGTTTACAACATATTCAACACACCTTGCATTCATAATTGATTGATTGCATTCATAATTGATTGTAGCTCCATCAAAATTCTGTGTTTTCTATTTATGATATTTCTGCATATACATTATCTGAACTTAAATTAAAATTTAACTTTCCTTGAATGATAGCTACAACAAAAAACATGTAAATTCTCGAAATAAAAAATAATAAACACCCCTTAAATTTCGAATTTTAAATCAGCAATACTGAAGTTTGATAATGTTGCAGGCTTTATTTATCCATCCAGTCTTCGTTTAATTTGATTACATCAGTTGTTGCATTTTACACATAAGGAGGGTTTCGTCAAGCAACTTAAAAACTTTATGTGAATTAAAGTGATAAAGGAAATCTTTTTTTTTTAAAAAAAAAGAATATGCATAACATATAATCTATTTATAATAATTCTAACTTTTGGAGGAAAAAACATGTCAGAGAAAGAGTTCATAAAATTATATAATAAAGACTGGTGCTAATTGCTTGGATTTTATTAGAACAAAAAAAAAAACATTTTTAAAAATTTAGATTCAAAAACTAATTTTAAAAATGTATTCAAATTGAAAAAGTTACGCTGCAAGAAAATGGAAATCATTGAAAAGTTTTTTTCATTAATTAAACGTGGCATAAAAATAATATTTATGTGATGATATGTTCTGAGATTATTGACGAAGGATTTTAAAATATAAATATATTTTTTGGAAAGTTTAAAGTCTAATTAAAATTTTGATAAATCTTTTCTCAGTAAGCTCCTACTAAGAAGAAGAAAATTTTCCTAATAATTGAATTAATTTTAGGAAAGTTAATAATCACTGGTGATACAATATTGATACATTCACAGCCAATCAGTCTAGTTTTAAAGAAATTCAATTGACCAGATAACTTGTACGCTCAATACAATCATCGAAGAATTCGACTACAAATTCTTCAGAGGGAAAATTTTTCTACTGAAATATATAATCACCTTGATAGGATGTGGCATTTAAACCAATTCCATTCTCTGGTTTTTTCATATCATCATCTCATTTCTTTCTGTATTTTTAAAGATGCTATATGAAATCAAACTCTGTAAAATTTCTGTTCAAAATAGGTCGTACGTTTTAAAGCTAGAATGCTCCAAGGATGTCTTAGTCTTTTGCTGTAAAATATTTCAAGATTTCTTTCAGAATAAAAATAAGGTGAACACATAACAAGGCTATTATTCTGGTCCAAGGCAGTCATATTTATATTCTGCAAATGAAAATGAATTCAAAGAATTATTCCAGCCCTGGTTTTTTGCTATTAATGCCAGTAAATCTAATAAACCTGCTCCTGGTGTTGTAAAATAGCCAACGGGACGGGACATGAAATGTTCATAGAAATAATAATAAAAAGTCAAAGAAATGCGAAACGCTTTGCTAGTCAATATAGTTCAAATTATGAATGATTATGAGTATTAACTTCATCAGCATATAAAAACATATACAAAAAAATTAATACGAAAACCCTCTAATAGTTTACATTTCAGGCAAACAATTCGCGAATTGCTTATTATCGACAACATTCTGTCACCTTGGAATATTATTTGACGGTTACAATAAAAAATAGATAAAAAATAGAAAAAAAACACCCCAAAATAAATTTTATTTAATGATAAATTCAGAGAAACAGAAGCAATCATGAATGCAAATGAAAACAACAACAACAATACTTAAGGCTGTTACAAAATATTTTTTATTTCTAATTGCGAATACCAGCTTTCATTCCTTATAATTAATTCTAAATTCAGAACCACTGTCCAGTTTTATTCTATTGTTCTATTTCACACACGAAGTGATGAAATTTTACGATTGTCCAATAGAAAGTAGGAACGCTACAGACCTTTTTCGTACTTGAATGTAAACGTCACAGTGATAAAGTTCAATAGTAATCGTATCGGAAACCATTTTCTTATCTGTATATTTCGCCAATTTAAAATTTTGAAAAGTTTTATAGTTTAAATTAATATAATTAACGAAATAAATTTTTTATTTCATTATTCTGTTTTTAATTCCTGCCATATGCATTATGTTAGATTAATAGATTTTTACAGAAATCGGATCCAATTTAGATTCAATTCAATTCATTCGGTTTCGAATTCGAGATACATTCAGAAACGAACGGCTATTGTATTGTTTGTGTTTCCAAACACAACTGCGTTGTTTACATTAAAATTAGCTTAATCGGAGTTAAAAGTAGCTATGGATTGTGGATAATGTAGAATCATGGCATCTTGCTTTTTTACGAAGTCGCTTTTTCCTTTTCGGTTACATTTAGTGTCTGACACTTGTAATAAGCCAATTCAATCGTTTTTCGAAAATGCCCTTGGGAAAACACGTCAACTTTTGCGTGTTTTCTACGGCAAGGAAAGTAAATTGTCTTCTGAACCATTTCGTAGTCAATATAGATTACCCGTAGAGTTCGTTCAAAAAAGCTCCGGGTCCACTGCTCCTCCCGAAAAATTAATTTTTTATCGTCCTGGATTTCTTCATAATGTTACTTCAAAATGGGTTTCTGATTCTGTGGCTGGTGCTGTAAGCAAAGAATGGAGGAGAAAGGCTTTACAAAGAGGAAGAGGGCCTATGCTTGGTCTTGTAGGATTTGCCCTTGCAAAGAAACCATCACTTTTGACAGAAGACGAGGAATGTGAAGGTGTATCTTATTTAATCCGAGTAAGTACCTCTTTAATTCCATAACTAATAAACATGAATTTATTCGGATGTTACTGCTCTTCAGGCCAGATTTTTTACCCTGCAGCATCAAAAGTTGGCATATATATATTTGGAGGATGGAAATATGCAACTGGAAGAAGTTTTTTATTATTAAAAATTTAGTCTGCCTAGGAGGATAGAAATATGTACTTGGGAGCAGTTTCTAAAAATTGTCCTGAATTTTGAGACTTTTTTGTAATAACTTTCAAAAATAATGAAGAAAAATAAAATGTATGCTATTTCTAGATTATCTTTATAATTATACTAGGTTAATATTTATGTAAATTTTCCAAAATTTTGGCTATTTTTTAATTTTTTTTGTTCAATATCCAACAATGCATTATGTTGTTTCACACAATTTAAAACTATTTGTGACATTTCTTCAAATTTTAAATCATAGGATTTTTTTATTATTATTGAAAGCTTAAAAAAGATTCTGTTTAATTTTTGTGTAGTTTAATTAACAAATAAAAACAGTTACAACATAGCACAATTAAAAAAAATTTGATGAACAGGACATTAATGTTTGTAATAATATTATGAGGCCATTGAACTGATTACCATTAGAAAGGTTCATGTGCACAATAAGCAAATTTAGGATGATTAAAATAATACACCATGAATGTCTGATAATGTGGTAAAATCATAGACAAGAATTCATATCTAAATGATTTATCTGAAATCTAATTTAACCAATGTTCTTGGTCAATTAATTGGTCAGTAGTCATCTGAAACAACTAGTATAGAATATTTATGAAACTTTATATTTAGGTTCATTTGCTAAAAAGACATTTCAGTTTTAGGTTTGAAACATTTTGTTCCTATTTTGCAGGAATAAGTTATTAGAATGAAAATAAATAAATAACCATTGAAATACTATTTTTCTCATTATCTGTAAAATTCTATGGAAACATGCATCTGATTTAACTTTTGATATCATGAATAATTCTATTCATCTGCTGCAAAGTTAACCAATTAAGTGTTTGGCTCTGTTTATATTAAGGGTGAATTAGGAAATATCATGATTTCAAATTGTTCAGTATCATAATCATTTTGATCTTTTACAAATTAAATAAATCTGCAACTAATATCTTCATTCATTTCAAATTAATATGCTCATGCTGAAAAAATATTAATGAAATCTGTACTCTTTCTTTATTTTGTTTCCATGAAATCTTACTGTTTTTATGGAGAAAGAATGTCAAAATAAAATATATTTCAAAGCTGTATTATAGTTTTATCTTATTTTGATTATGAGCTGAAATTTATTGAATGAGATGGGATAAAATGTATTTTAGTTTAATTCCTAAAAAAATATAGCAAGTTTTGATCTCTACAAATAGAACTTAATTGTGAGTGAAATAATTCCTGCTTTTTCTCCATGTTCTTTGTTTAATTCAGCAACATTGTGCTTTTTTTGTGTGTGAATTTATGAGTCCATCCAATTCAGTTAAAATATTTTAATGCATTTAAAATAAAAATTTTAAACTTTGATATAATTTTTTTTTTAGCAAATCATCACCAAAATTCCTCTTTTTTATGCAATTTTAAAACTTTTGTTCTAAAGTAACATTTTTTTCCAAATATTATTTCTTAACAATTTTCATTAATGTTTGGTTATAATTTCAAAAGTATTTCAACAATTAAAAGTTATGCAAATATATTTGAAAAATAGGTTTACATTGTGTAAATTAATGATAAAGCACATCATTTGCTACTGAATTTGCAGTGTTAAATAAAATTTATTATAAATAATAAAAGTTAATATAAATTTGCAATGTTAAATAAAATTTTGACACATTTTTTTTTGAAGTTGATAATAAATTATCATAAACATTAATAATCTTACTTTCGATTTTATTTTTTGCTCAACATTTTATGTGTAATTCATGTAAGAAAATACTACCAATTATTTAGATATTTAAACACTTTTACTTTAATTAAATATTGAAAACAAGATATGTTGACATTATTATTACTATTTTGCAAGAAATAGGGAATGTTTGTTTCTTACAATCAGTACTATATTAATTCAGCGATAAAGATGAATTATTAAACTGAACTAGTGTTTTATTCCAAATAATTTTGTGATGGGAAAAATAATCTAATTGCTTTCAATTTTATGCATTTAAAATTTGTTTATTTTTTAAAAAATTCTATTTTTGATGTAATTAGCATTTTTTCATTGTTCATTTTATGTCATTTTAAACATGAAATTATGTTTTTGAAAATTATTTATTAATCACAGATCTATTTAAAAAATTTATGTTCTTTTTTTTCTTTGTGTATTCTGTTTGGTCACATTTTTTACATGCATTTTTTTATTGCTTTTTAGGATTCATTTTCTTCCATCCCTTGGCAAAATGTTGGATTGAACATTGATAAAAATTATGCTGTTAACCGACAGTTTTCCCTTTCTGATTTAAAAATTGGTGATATGATAGCTAAAGGATGTAATGCTGCAGTGTATAGTGCTTGTTTTCAGGAATCAAAATTAGGTAAGTATTTGATTATTTTCAGCTGAGTAATTTTCTGTTATAAATATATTCAGTTACAGTGAGTATTATTAAATAAAAGTTTTTATACTTAAAAAAAATGTATGATTCATAATACATGAAATGTTTAGTTTAGGAGATATATTTACTGTTTTATTATGTTAAATGTTTACTTTATTTGAAAACATTAATTAACATCATAAATGATTGCAATTTCAATGTTTTAAAGCTTTATGTTTTTCTTTCTGCTATGATATATTTGCAATTAAGAATTACTTGTACATTTTCTTGCAACTTAATTATTTTTAATTAAGTTGCAAGAAAATGTACTTCAATTTTTCAATTTTTTTTAATGTTTAATTCTAGAATGTTTATTGTATAATTAATATTGACACAATAAATGTGTTGTCTGATCTAGAATGTAACAAAAATTGTATGAATTTTATTTTTGCAATTTATTGATAATTAAAGTTAATATGTTCATATTTGTTTCACATAGCATTTATTATTATTATTATTCTACATATTTTAGTTATTTAAATTTTTTTTATATATAATGACAATTTAAGTTGATAGTTTGGAGAAAGCTATGTAGGTACTAATCTTAACATATAGTAATTGATATATCTGAACAGAATTTATATTTAAATACCATAATCTGTATCATAATTAGTTTCTATATTTAAAACGAAAAGTACTTTTATTTTGTAGAATTTTTTTTCAAAGGTTTATAATGCATAGATAATGATTTTCTGTTGTGTTACAATATGCTTCTTATAACTTTCCTTGTAATTTGAATTGTTTACTGATTATTATGTATGCTACCATAAATACCATACTTTGAGAAATTTTGGAATTTTAAGTTAAAATTTAAATATTTATTAAATGTCAAACTTTAATTAAGCTGTTCATTTAATGTTTTGCTTTAGAGATACTATGCAATTAAATTATTTGGTGCCATAAAATAAAACTATCAAAAATGTTTTCAGTATTGAGTAAGAAAAATAATTGCAAGTTAAATTAAAATTTTAATTCCTTAATAATTCTTTAAAAATCTTTCTTATAATTATTTATTTATCTGACATATTATTTAGTAGAAGGGAGAGAAGATCAATTTTGTTATATGAATAAAATTTGAAATAAGTAAAAAAGAAAGGAATTTATATCATTAAAACTTAGAATTGTTTTCTTTTTAAAATATTTCAATTCCCAAATTTTGTAATAGTTTACTTTTTACATTCTTTGTTTGGAAATAGAATTCCTTTTTATTTAATCTGGTGAAAATTCAAACTTAGAAACAATTGAACTCCATCTATAGGAACAAAGCATGATTTTTTAAATGTGAAAACATTTTAAGCTGGGGATTGCTCTTTTGCCATAAGTACTTTATAATAAATCACCTCTGAAGCTACAGATGTGAATAATGGCACAGACAAAGATAAGTTTATTATGTATTCATGGTGACATTTTAAAATTATGTTTTTGTTTTTATAGATAACTCATCCCAAGAAAATATTGGTGAAAATAATATTGCACACTCTTCAAATCATTTGAATTCTGATTCATCAATTAAAGAAAATGAATCAAGTAATTAATATTTTAATTTTGAAACACAATAGAAATAGATGATTGATATAATTTTTTAAATGTAAAAGGATAAGTAATAATGATTGATTTTTCTATTTTTCATTTTTCAATTCCAAAGCCTCTAACTTTGTATTATTTGTGTATTTTCTTTAAATTCTAATTTTTTTTCAGGTTACAAAGATTTTATTATATGTTAATACATTATATTCTGTTTGAGATTTCATTTCTCTCTCTCATTTAAGATTTAATGCATTAAAATAACTATTAATTGAGATATTAGTTATTTTAAACAAATTGGATTAAAAAAATAGGTTATGTTTTACAGAATTTAAAAAAAGTTGAAATTAGAAAAATCTTTTTTTTTATATTTAAACAGCATTAATAAAATTCTCATCATTCATATTATGTAATGATACATACTGTATTTTCAAATGAATAAAGCAGAAAAAATTTAAATTAGACATCAATACCTACATTGTCGTTAAGAAATTCAGTTTTAGAAAACAGAAACAATTATGTTCTACTTCAAATATTAAATTTATGCAGATGTGAAGCTTGTTCTTAAATGAAAAAATTTAATTTTTCATAAATTATTTTTAAAAAAAAGGTTTCTGTAGCTTTTTAAATTGAATAATTTTACACAATATTGTCATTAAATCTTTAATAAATTTATTAAATTTCACACATCTAAGGAAAGGATATGGGGAAGTGTTATTTTTTCAGGCAATGTGTGTGTAATTTAAACTATGCTTGGGTATGCTGTGTCTTGTTTTCATTATATTACAGTTTGGGTTGATGTGTGTTAAATTGTTGGAGAAATATTTAATTATGAAAACTTTATGGAAATTCTCAAAAAATTATCTGATTTTAACAAAGATAATAATTAACAAAAGATTTTAAGATTGGAATATTTTTACAAAAGATAAATGCCTTAATTTCTTAATATGATTGTAAAAAAGCAAATTGTAAAAGAATAAATGAATAATATTTCTTTTTCTTAGATGTTGTTAATGGTGATGAAAAGGACACAATTAAAACTGATGAAGGGAACAACAGTTTATTGACATACACAAGATTAATAATGTCTCATTCTGAAGGCGAACAAAGTAATCAATTTTTATTTGTTTTTATTTAGTCATATGTATTCTTTATTTTAAATTTCATCTATCTATTTATTTTGAAATTTTAAATTTAGTTAGAAATAATCACTGTTTAGATTTCTGTTATATTAGCTATTTCTGTAGTTTCTTTTCACTCCTTGCATCCTGTTCTTCATTAATTATCTGTTATATTTGGCTTTTAAAAAAATTCTGTATTTCTATCTACAGAGTCTTTACTTAAATGACTATTTAAATAAAAAATTGTTTGTGTTAGTTTAGATTTCAGGACTTATAAAAGCTTTATATTAATATTTTTATAATATTTATGTTTGACAGTGTGATATTAATGAACTACATTAGCAATATTTCACATCTAAAATGAAATATTTCATATTATATTTAATGTATGAAATATTATATTGTAAAATTACTGGAAATATTTAATGTTAAGTGTAACATAAACATATTTAATATAAAATATTTCTGTCCATAAAGCTTATTTTTCTGAAATTTTTACTATATCAGTTATATTTGAGACTGATTTGATTTAAGCAAGTCTAGACTTCATTTTAATTCTGTTCTTTCATTCAGTGAATAAATTCAGATAATTTCTCTTTAGTTTGTTGAATTCAATTAACTTTGTTTTATCTCCTGATATCTTCTGTTATCTTTTTTTTTAGTACTTGATAGTAAATGTTTTGAAATGAGAGAAGAACACATACATGAACTAAGATTGTTGTTTTGAATCTAAAAAAAGCCTCTCTAATGAAATGTGAATCCACTGTGAAACTTGATAAATATACTTGTCATAAAAAAAAAATGTTTTGTTAGTAGTTTTTATTTTGATGTGACTCTCATAGTAATTGTTACCCACAATGATTTTAGATCAGTTTAATGAGTTATTTGCCATTATTTTTAAATTTTATTAGTATATACAAATTTGGTGATTTTAATTCTTTGTATATTGTCAATACTAAATTAAAGATAAAAAGGAAAATAAAACTGACCATTTTGGAGCAATTTTTAAAAATTTTTTAATTAGAGAGAGTTAATAAAAAATAAGATTTATAGTGTTTTTCCTACAATAATCTAGAAAATAAAGTTTGTTAAATTATTTTTCCAATGTTATTAATTTAATGGCCATTGATTTATTTTATAGGTTTATATATATATATATATATATATATATATATATATATATATATATATATATATATATATATATATATATATATATAGTATGATGTTCCACAGTTTATAACATTACACAATGAAATGTAATCATTTTTTAATCAAATATTTAATCATCATTAAAGCTGCATCATTAAAAGCTGAGAAAGATTAATTCTCCTAACTATTTTGCTTCTCATTTTATCCTCTTTTTTAGAGGATTTTTCATATCCCTATTTTCATTTTAGTATTGGACTTTCATTATTCTTTAATAAGCACAACTCAAAACTCAGAATATTAGTTTTATTTGAACTTATGCTGATTTTTTTTTCTTTACAGATATGAAATTTTTAGAAATACCAAAAACTTTTGAAAAAAGCTCCAAGTTGTCTCTTGAAAATTTTGGTCCTTATAATATGGCAGTGAAAGTTATGTTTAATTATAGTGCTGAATCTAATGCTTATGCTATCTGGAATGCAATGCATAAAGAAACGTTGCCATCTATTGGTGAATTTCATTTTGGTGATGTCAATCATAAAGTCAGGTATTTATATATATGTATATTCAAAGTTTTAAAATTATCAAGGTATCAACCCTTCTTTACATCTTTATTTTTTTTGTGTGTGAAATAAATCAAAGTGAAAAAAATTCATGCTCCAGATTAAAGGAAATATGTTTAAAAAATGCTAGTATTAATATATAGTATAAAATAATTAAAAAACATTATGATGAAGATATTCATCATCATGCAAACTCACTGCATTTTCATGTTAAACTCACTGCAAAATCCTAATCTCCTGTTCTTTTTTTCTAAATTTATCCACTCATTATTACTTTTAGTATTAAAAAAAATCTCAGATTAGTTATAAAAAAAATATTCAAGAAATCACATGTTTCTTACATGCACAGCAAACAGTGAAATGACGAGTTCAAACTTGCTATAACCATTGTGATATATATTCATCAGCTACTTTCCTTATTATACAATAGTCATGAGAAAAGTCAATGGCAGCAATCAATTATCAATATACCTGCTTTTAGTACAGTTATTTGTTCACTAAATGTTATGATGGCAATTTCCATCATTATACAAAGAGGGGTATATATATATATATATATTTTGTAAGATTTAATTTCCTTTGAAAAGAAAAGTATTATTTTATGATTTTCTATGAGTTAGGAGGTGTCTATTACGTTATTTAGTGGCATATGCATAGTTAACTTCATGATGAAAAATGTTTTCTGGAAGAAAACAATTGATTGTGGAATGTTTTTTTTTTTTAATTTTTAACATTGTATGGAAATCATTTGATGTATGTATGCATGTTGTTTGAAAATTGAGGGAATTTGAATGTTCATCTTCACATTTCTTAAATAACTCATATAAAATTAATTTTCAGGGTATATATTTATATTTTTTATTTTGACTTGTATATTGGAACTGGTTTAATGAGTTTCCTTCTACTTTGATGGTGGTATTAGTATATTAACTTCAATTGTTGAATTTTATTTACAATTAAAGTTTTTTTTTTTTATCAATCTACTCTTTTAGGTTTCATTTAAGTTGGAAATTATGTAAATTGCAATAAGTGTGTTTTTCTTCAATTCTATATCCTCTTTCTCCCATCATATAAATATATATATTTATTACTGCTTTTGAGTAAAATTCTTTATAAGTGTAAGAAAATAAAGATGAAAATAACATATGTAAAGGCTCAAGTATTTTTTAAATATTTTAATATGCTTATAACATAAAGCACAGTTTTTAGAAATAATTATACTTTCACATTTTTCTCAAAACTAATCACTTTTGTTCAATTCTTTTTGTGCTAAAATAATTTCAGTTTTTACTGGTAGATAGCTTAGCTATCTTTTGAATGATTTCTGTCTGTCATGTATTTTATTTCATTTGATATAAGTTATTTGATTGTTTAGATCTATGTGAAGACTTTTCATTATTTTAACTAAACCTGAGTAGATATTTTATCACTGAAATGAGAAGAATGTAGTTTTCATTATATATATATATAT
>JAOUZG010017606.1:5872310-5928913 GCA_026289955.1 Argiope argentata | reverse complement strand
ATATTTAAAATAGATAAAATGAAAGCTGGTGATATTCATAAACAAATGCATAAAGTTTATTGTGCAACTAATTAACATGACCCCATTATCAGACTTGTTTTAATAAAACTACTTTTACTGATTTTTCACCAAAAAAAAGTGATCATGATGCCAATCATCCAACCCAAGTTGATGATGATTAAATTAATGGTATAGATTTTTTTAGTTCTTAAAATTTAAGTGTATAAAAATAGAGAAAGGTTCCAAATGCATTGTACAGTCATTATCAGGTATTTGGGAAATGGTGTGGTTAAAAAATTATTTGTGTAATTTTTCACAATTTTTATTATGTTCTATATATCTAAACATACTGATATTGAATCATTTTTGAAACAAATTATAAATAATGATAGACATATTTACCATAACATCAATTAAAAAGATACTGGAGCATACGTGATAAACCTATGCAAGCTCGTTTGATTGATCAGTTATTTAAAAAGAAAATTATTTAAGGCATTACAAAGATATTTTGTATTTTCTATCTAAGCCACTTAATGATAAATTCAAGTGTGCACTATTTAAAACTAATGAAAAAAAGGAATTGTCTAATGATGTAAAAATGTTGTTTCTTTATGATAGTAAATTTTGTGCTTCATTAGTAGATCCTAGTAATTTAGTATTTATTCATTATAGTATTTTTTTTTTTCATTTTGTAGCTGAACATTGCACCATTATATTACCATTTTATTTACCTTATTGTGAAAATTTTGAACGCTAAGATATTGTTATGATATCTGCAGTGGTTCATTTTTCTTTATGATAAAAATCACTATGGATATTAGTTACCTTCAGTAACTGGCTTGCTTGTCTAACAATTTAGATGAAAAAGATGAAATAAATGGAATCTATCTGTTATAAATTACTTGCTGTTGAAATTAGAATGTACATATTTAAGCATTAAAGTACCTAATTAGTATATATAATTCTTAGTTATTTCATGAAATTAGTGATCTTGGTTTGTCAATTATTTCATAGAATTTCTTCTTTCATGAAATAACTGGTTTTACTGAATTTTATTAGTATTTTTTATAATGTAAATATTTTAATAATTTCTTAACTAATCTTTATTATTAAATTTGCATTACTTTTGATATATCATCTATTCCTTATCATTTGAACAATTATTTTAATTTTTTGTTTTAGTTTAAAATATATAACTAAATAGTTTGTTCCATTATTATTCTTTATTTGGGAATTGATAATAATTTCTGAATAATAATGTTTCTTTTCTAATTATAGAAAAAAGAGGCTTAAACCTCATCCAAATATTGTTGAGATGTACTTTGCTTTTGCTGATCAAGTTCCTTTGCTTCCTGGGGCTTATAAAAATTTCCCTCAAGCTCTTCCTGTTCGTTTGTTGAATGATGGCTGTGGCAGAAATATGACACTTTTTTTGGTTATGAAAAGGTATGCATGCTTTTTTATACATAGTAAGATTATAAATATCTACAATTAAATAACTTGTACCTTAATTCTGTACCAAAAAAATTCTTTAATGGAGTAGATTCATATAACTTTTTTTTCATTACTATGTTGTATTTTGACAGTTTGTTCCCTGTTTGTTTCTGTTTCTATACTTCAACTATATATCTATTTCTAATGTTTGTTTATTCATTGAAGCAGCAAATATTTGAGAGACATTACAAAGATAATCATTTTTAGGGTTTAGATTAAACAAAAATTAACATTGCAAGTTAAATTTTAAATGAATTTAATCAAAGTTTTTATAACTTTTGTAATGTTATAGTATTTAATTTTTTTTGGTCTACATATAGTAATGCTGAAATAGCACAATTAAGATTTTTTCAGAAACTGCCTCTTGACTAATTGATGTTTGTCAAATTTTAAAATTATCAAGTATTTAAATAATTACATATAAATTGTCTAATAAACTGTAAAATAAACAAAAACAGATGACTAGATAATACTTATTTTTCAATGATCGTCATATAGGAACCTCACAACTTGCTGTAATCTTGATAATTCTGTATAAAATTTGTTTGCTACCTACAAAAATAAACACCACAAAAGTGTGCTTTTATGAAAACATCTATCAGAAATGATCAGTTTTACCAATTTAGTCTCTGATGCAAGAATTAATGATTATTCAATCAAAAACCTAACCATCAATTTTCTGATGAAACTTATTTAAGTTAGAGAAACTTAAAAGTGGTAAACTAAAAAGTGATTCAATATACCCAAATGCATCATTGCATACTTAAAATTAGAACTTGTTTTTAATATACATTGAATAAATAATTTAAAGATTTCACATCTCTTTTAAAAAGTTGACTATATTCATTTGAAGATTTACATTGCTATTTTCATGCATTTCTTTTTAAATCTTGCAGCCCCACAATTTCTTTTCTGTGAAATTTATTTCATAATTATATTGCCATGATTTATTCTTATTCATTTTATTTTAGATTTCAAAATGAATGTAAATTCCATTCTTAGAGATATTTTTTCTTTTGAATTAGATACCATTGTAGTTTGAAAGATTACTTAAAGAATGAATCTCCTTCTTCAAAAACCTCTCTCCTTTTACTTACCCAGTTGTTAGAAGCTTTAGTACATCTTCATCAAAATGAAATTGCTCACAGAGATTTGAAAACTGATAATATTTTATTAGATTTATCTGAAGGTAAATTATATTAATCATTCATTTTCTTATAGCATTTTTTATTGAATGTAGAATATTGCAATTTTTTCTAGCATAAAAATTAAGCAGTGCTATTTTTGATGCTTGCCATAATATTATCAGCATAGATTTAATTTGTTTCCAAATATATAAATGTAATATATATATATATATATATATATATATATATATATATATATATATATAATATATTGGTAATTGCATTTTTCTTTATATTTGCATATTCTTTATTGTTCTGGTATGTAATTTAAATGAGTATGCATACAAATCAAAATTTTAAAAGGACCATTATTGCTTGTAATGTATTTTTATTTGAGTTTCAGTCATTATCCAATACATTTATTTATGTGGAATTCTTGATAAAATAAGTTGACCTTGTGTTATTTTAATTTTTAAACACTTGGTCATTTTTTTAAAAAAATTTTAGATGCATCTTCTCCTAAACTTGCTGTTACTGATTTTGGTTGTTGCTTAGAAGGGCTGTCTCTGTTTTATCCATCCTACGATATTAGCAAAGGAGGTAACATGGCTTTAATGGCACCTGAGGTTTGTATACTTCATGCAGTTTTTACATTTCATTTTTTGCTGTTCATGCATTTTTTTTTTGTATTTTATATATGCATATAAAATAATGTAGTTTGTTTAATAGTTTGTTAATCTTCTTGAAAATTCAAGGCATAAAGAAAGGCTTGATAAACAGCTAGAGATAATTTTTTTTTGAAAGAATTGGTGTAATCACTAGTAATACAGTCCTTTGAGAAGCTTTAATACACATTTGTAATTTATTAAAAAATATTGGATAATTTTGCCTTTAAAGTTTAATGTGTTTCAGTAAATCCATAGCTTGCTGTGATTCATTTATTTCAATTCCATGATTTATATAGCTACAGGCTAATCAAAAATTTCTCAAAGTAAATAATTCTTATATTTTATGACAATAACAAAATATGCATAGTAAGTTTTGATATTAAAAAAAATATTTCCTTTCATGTAGGCATATGATGATTTACATACCTATTTTCATTTCTCTTTAATCTTGTATTATATAAAGTATTGGATTTAAAATTTCTATTATTCAACTTCATACTATAACAATGCAATTGAAATTTACTGAAGTTATGTGTTTATTCTGTAGGTGGTGAATGCTGAAGCTGGTCCATTTTCTCTGATTGATTATTCTAGATCTGATTTGTGGACTGTTGGCACTATAGCCTATGAAATTTTTGGAGGGTCTAATCCTTTCTACTCTCCTGGATCAAATTTGAAAAACTCCTCTTATAATGAGAATAAGTTACCTCCCTTGCCAAGTTCTGCTCCTGTAGCTGTTCAGAGATTAGTGAGAGATATTTTGCACAAAGATCCAAAACAAGTAATACATTATCAATATTTATTGCATTGATTTTCTTTTTATTTGAAAGAGAAACAGATGTAAAGATTAAGTGCATATTTAAGGATAATAATTTTTTTTATTAGAAATGCGTAACAGCAATTTTTAATTTCTATAAAGGAAAAATGTAGATCACAATGTATTGATGATTGGTGATTTTTTAACACACACACACACACTCACAATATGTAATAATTTCTTATTAATCATATGCACTTAAAATAATTCTTCAATCAATAATACTCTGAATTCCTGTAGTTTTAATTTCTCTTTATGTAAGCTATCATTTCTAAATTCTAATAAAATTTCTATTTAAAACTACATAAATTTTGGAATGCTTCCTTTTTGTCTGTTCTTTCTATTGTTTTCTTGCACTGTATTCAGTGCTGCCTTTAAGAAATTTTGTTAGCTAATAATATAAGGATTATTTCTTTAAAACTCTTTAAATTTGATTACTTCTTTAAATTATGTTTTATGCATTAGGTTGTGGTACAAAGTCTTACACTGAAAGCAATAAAAAATAGATATATTTTCCTTCATAATTATTAATATTTTGAAAAGCATGAATGGTTTCTAACTTTTTTGATGAGTTATTTCTTTCTTGATGTGTTTTTCTCAATGCTTTTTTTCCACTTGATTGTCCTAATAGTATTAAAATCTCTGACATAAACAAAAAAAAAAAAATCTTTCTTCTTAGACACTTTTCACTTACTTTCCAAGAAATACTTTTTCTGTTGCATATTATACTAATAAGCTAATAGTCTCCTCTTCTAAAACTTTATAATTTTAATAACATTAATATCTTTATAATATTTATATAGCTAGAGATTATAACTTCTACAATCCCCTCCATTCACTTTTATTTTTCTAAAAATAACTGGGAACATTTTTTTCAAGGTAGCTAAATAGTATTCATTTATTCAGTTTGTGGAGACTCTATTCTTGGAAGTCAAACTGATTTTATTACCGGTTTTACATAAGGAAATTTTAATTTCATATTTGATTTTAGTTTTAATATGATGTCTGACATATATTAATTTATAGAGTGCACAATTGCTTGCAAATATCCTTATGTTTATTTTTTATTCTAAATCTTTAAGATAATACATTTTATTCTTAAGATAAATACGACTGACAGTAGTTTCAAATTCGTATGAAGTCTTAATAATAGCATAATTAGAGTGGAGCAACTTTAAGTGATGGATAGAATTTATTTTGTTTTGCTTTGATTAATTACATAATTTTTTTCCCAATCCCAAAAAAGGTTCTCTCAAGTACATTGAGGTTTCTTGTGATATGTCTGTATCAACCGCAAAATTCAAACTTGCTACACTTTTTTTAAAAATGATGCTTCCAAAAATATATTGAAAGTTTTCAATACTTAATCACTAAATGTTGAAATACACAATATAGTTATGAATATCTGAATTTATAAAAAATATTTTAAATTGAGCTTTGCATTAATGTAAGCAATTAAAGAAAATATGAATTATTTTTGAATAATTCATCTATGATTATGTACTAATTTTTTTAAAACTGCATTTATTAATAAAACTGGATTTCTAAAAATATTTATCATGAAAGAAGAATAGATACTTTTAAGTATATTATTTACTACTACAGATTTTTTTATTCTTTTATATCCTAGAACTATTTAATTAATTAAAAATATGTAGGGAATTATGTAAAAATTCACGTAGCCTGTTTTCATTTTGCCCCTGCATCATTGTTCTTGAGAAAGGGAAACATTACCATGGGAGCTATCAATCTATTCTTGTAGAATAAGATTCTATAACAGCACTGTATATTAAGGAAGAGAATTCAGAGTTTAAGTAGAAGTAATGATTTATAACCGAATATTAAATGTTCTCAATGAAGAAATGTAGATTTTGCTTGTGTTCAAGTTTACATTTGTATCTATGCATGATTGTGCATCATTTTTTTTGAAAGGGATTTCAATTTCTACATTTCATTTTCTCTGTTTCTCTCACTATATGTATATATGAATTGTGCCCAAATAAAAAGGGGACCCCAGTTTTCTATAAAGAAATTTTAATAACAATAATTTTAGTTCATTCTGTACTTATAATTATATATATATATACTTATAATAACTCATTGTACGTATAAAAATTCATTCCATTGTATTTGTAATAATATATTATCGATATTGACATTGATTCTCTGACCCCAGCTTGTATGACTTCAATGTAGATACCTTTGGTTTGCCGATGGATTCAAATTCTTATGGTGTCTCTTTCCACTTTACCATAATCAATCTTTCTATAGATTATGTGGTGTATATTTCCTTTGTTTGCAGACAGTCCAACAGTGATTTTATATGTAACGATTGGATAGTTCTGCTATTTAGGCTCCTCCAATGATGCTTCTGATAATTCATCGAGAATTGACATCATGCACTGTTGATTAGTGACCTACCCCATTGATGTTTGCACACCTTTTAATGTTGACACCATCTGAATATGGAGGACCATTCCAAACAATGGCACTGCTATCAATATATCTCTTTTCTTGGGTGATAAATTTATAAATTTCATTCCCTATCTGCAAAAAAAAAAAAAAAAAAAAAAATCTTTAGGCTGATTTGAAGGAGTCAATCAAGCAATGAACTAAGGGAAAAATTTTCCAGAAGTGAGGATGTTAATGCTAGGTATTAGCTATATATATCAACTGGGAATGCCTCCATACATTAACTCAATGGGATTTGATACAATGCTGCTACAGTGAAAGTTTACTTTTCATGTGGGCACATCATATATAATTATAAACAATTTGTTAAATTTTTTCATCTTTTCATCATCTTGTAGGCAATTATAATTTAAATTATTATAAAAAATTCATTCTAAATTTATATATTATACATAATTTTAATATTTAGATTGATTGCATTTTTAACACTTTGTTCTGAGCATTGTATTCTTGTTTTATTATCTCAATCACTACTTTTTTACCTTTTGATATTAACTTACTCTCAATTAATATTATTTTTATTAATTATTTTTTGCAGAGACCTAATCAAAATTTTGCTGCAACTGTATGTCAAGTTCTTCTTCATGCTCCTCCAAACTTATTTTCCAGTAGTCAAGATAAGAATTCTAGCAAGGTGTTAGAGTGGATGTTTACACTATCTTCAAAAACTTACTTAGAAGGCTTATTAGAAAACTCAAATTCTCATTCTGTTGAGTTTGAACTGCGGCACACATTCTGCTCTCGTATTCAGTATTTAGAAGTTGTTGAAGCAATTAATTATATCATCAACTCGGGAGATCTTGATGCTTAAAAAATATATATTAGTGTCTTAGAGAATATGTTAGTTGCTATAACTGGTAACCTGTTATCAATCAGATTTGTTTATTTTGAATAGTAACAAATGTCCTTAACTAACAGTGTGTTGTAAAAAAAATACTGCAGTTTACTTTTTTGCACTTCAAATATTCTATTTTCAGAACAATGAATATTCTGCTGATGTATATGTATGTTGATTAAATAAAAATTGTAAAAAATAAATGTTCTTAATTTTATTTCTTTTTTGTAAGGTTATTTGTTGGATCTTGTTTGTTATGCTTATTATTAAATTGTTATTGTGTTATATTTTATTTTAAAATTATTGTTTATATGGATAAATATTGTCCATACTAATGACTTTATATGGATAAATATTGTCCATACTAATGACTCTATATGGATAAATTTTGCCCAGAATAATAAAATTATTGGAATTAGATTGATGTGCCATTTTGAAATTATAAAGACTACTAGGAGGAATCACATAATTTAGTACCATTATCAGTGGTTATACCAACATTCCTTTTTTCAGTCTTTCTTAGTGCACTCAACCTGAGAATATTTGATCTAAGTCAGCAGATATAATAAATACTTGATTCATATCCCATATTTTATTGAGTCAGTTCTTAAATCGTTTGTCTTTGCAACTGAATTCCTATCATCATAATTTGGGAATTGCAATCATATTTCACTCAACTTGATTAAAAATTGAACAACATAACATGTTTACACAGAAAGTACTTATGTTTTCTGAGTAACTTGTATATTTTAATAAAAAGTTCAAGAAGTTCTGTTTAGGAGGAATTAGTAGAGAATTCTTGCCCAATACAAAATTCATTGATGAAAAGATGTTTATGAGAATTGTTATAATTTTCAGTTTTCTGGTTTGGAACCTTTGATTTTAATTACTTATATCTGCTTCTTTTTTTATTTGGATTGTCATGACTGGAAAGCAAAAGTAATTAAATTTCAATTTTTAGAAAGGAATTTCATCATCTAATTTTTATTTTATATAACTGAGGTAATTAAAGAGAAGCGATTATAGTTATTTAAAGCATAAGTGATAATATATTTAGTCTGGCACTCTTTTTGTAATTTCGGGAATTTGCTTATAAAATCAGGTCAAAGTATTGCCTTGCAATGTGTTTCAGACTAAAAGTTTGAATTTCTTTCCTTTTTTTCCCCCAAAGCTTTATTGCTACTGCTAAATTTGTTTCCCCCCTTCAGATGTGCTCCTCAAAGAGCTAAATTGGGATATTAGGTGAAATAAAGTTCAAAGATGTGCTTAAAA
Source organism: Argiope argentata (assembly GCA_026289955.1). Classification (NCBI taxonomy): domain Eukaryota; kingdom Metazoa; phylum Arthropoda; class Arachnida; order Araneae; family Araneidae; genus Argiope; species Argiope argentata. The sequence continues at coordinate 5,920,225 of JAOUZG010017606.1, read as the reverse complement.
TGTTTTTTTTAATAACAGCAGAAGCTGCATGGCATTTCTCAAGACATGATGAATTTCAGTGAAAGCAGAAACCTCCAAGTGGAATTTTTTTAGAAGCAAAAATTTAGTACATTTATTTTTCTTCTCAACATTAATATTATACATAGATAAAGGTTGAAGCATTTTTATGAAAGTGGAATTTTGTTTTTTCATGTTTTTTGAAATTGCCTGTAAGTTTACTTTTTGAAATGGAGTAATGATTCTGTTGGTGTTATTAGTTAATTTGCATTAAAGCTGTCAATGAACTAATTTCAAGTTGCAATTAATGTCCTATAAAAAAGCATAATCAAATTTATAAGAATGGCATCTATAAACAAAGTAAAATGTTAACAAAATAAATTTTAAGTAAGTGTTTATAGATCAATACAATTCAATAGATGAAGTCAAACATAATTTCTATTAAATTCATGTTCATCCAAAATTAATCTGATGAAGAAGGAGGGAAAAGGGGAAGGGGGTGAGAAATATGCTGACTGGTTAATTTTGAAATGACATTATTTAAATAGAATATACCTGTTTTTTTATTTCAGTTACATTTGTTGATTTTCAATAAAAGTATACTTATCTAAAAATGACAATCAATTACATTCCTACATTCCAGTTACATTAGTTTATCGTACAACTGTGTCGCTGTGTTCAGCATGTTCTCTGTAGCAGAGCTATCTGTGCTTCCTATCACTATGCACACCAAGTCCTTGTTGTTTCAAGCCTTGTATATAGCACTTACCATGGACAAGCCCTGCTGATACATCAGCAGATTTTAAGCCGCAGATATACATCTCTTGTTTTACAAGTAGCGTCATCTAGGGCCAAGAGTACGACTTAGCTACATACACGCCACAACCCTTTTCAAGGGGAGGACTTCATTCATGCATATTCATTAATTCATCTCAGATCGTAATTTAGACCTGGAACAGAGAACGATCACCTCTGACCCAGTACACCAGTGGTATTACTCTCGACATGGAGGACTTTGCGACCACGAACAGATTTAACGAGCTCCAGCCACCACACACTCGGGGAATTTTTGGCCGTTGAGTTTCGAAATTGTAACCTAAGGAGTTTGAGTGCAATGCTCTATCGACCAGGCTAACCCGCCCCAATACTATACCTAGACACCACGTTTGTCACAATAGTTTATTGCCATTCTCAAGCTAATACGAAGGGGGCGGGGGTGAAGGACTTTAATGAACGCCTATTATGTATGTCTTTTAAAATTCTTTAAATTACTCTTCTCTCTAGCATAAATCTATGGATCATGTCTGTCAGTTAAATTCCAAAAACAACTTCCTTTTGCATTTCTTTCAGAAGACAGTATTTCGAGTTCTTGCTGTTGGAAAAATAAACTATCTCTTCAACTGATTTGGGACAGATATCTTCGATTTCACCCAGCAAACAGTTGACTAAAAAATATTGAAAAAATAAAGTATTTCGAAATGCTTTAAACAAATTGAAAAAAAATGACGGAATTGGAAGATCTAATCCTGAAATTTTTTATTTGAATTTGTACAATTTGTCAGAAAAAGTAGCCCTTTTTTTACTTTTTCAGATTTTTTTAAAAAATTGTTTTACCCAATATGGAAATTACTCGTTAAGCTAGGTTTGGCTGTATTAAGATAATAAATAATTTGTCTAGAGTAATTGTTAAGATATTTATTTGCTTCATAACTTCACATAGTTATTACAATATTTTCAAATACAAAAAGTCTGTTTAGAATCAAAAATTATATACTAGAATAGATGCCTCTCAGTAGTGTCATGCTTAGTAAATTACAAATAAAATTTGAAATAAAAATTATTTTCAATAAATAATTAAAATTTTGTGTTGAAGTGAAATTAAATTAATTGTTCTGTTTAAAGTGGTGCCTCAAAATGTAGACGGTCGTTGATCCTGAAATACTTGAATCTGCAATTGATCACTCTTAAAATTCTTTGAATATAGAACATCTTGCAACTTTACCTCTTAAAAACTAACTACAAATTCATATTTTTAAGAAGTATTAAAAGCTGCAATTTTTCATAAATTGGCTAAAATTTAAGAAATAGAATGCGATTTCAATTCTAATTTTTCACATAAAATAGAAGTAGTTTTCATTAATAAAAGAAAAGGAGAAGACATCTCATTTTTTTCTAAAGGATTTCTTGAATATTATACAATACTTTCATCTCTGACAAGGCTATAACAACTTTAAAAATCAAATTTATACGTCAGCGGAAAGCTCAAAAGTCGTGAACTTTTCTGGTGAAGAAATGCATCTGATACCACCAACGTACGTGTGAATGACTCACGATATTTCGTGAATATCTCCCAGCAATATCTCACATAACAGCGAATCTGGAATATCTCAGCAGGTGATTTGAATACACATTATGAGATTGATTTACGTTGCTTGACTTAATAAATGGCATGTAATAATTCAACCACCAGATCAACAATGTTGCGGCGGCTGATTTCGGGAACGGGAATTTTTTAATGCATGATAATGTCAATAAACTTTATGCGTGCGAACTGCTGCGACATAACACGACGCCGTCCAGTGCTCCGATGCCTATAACACTATCCAATCAGTTGGATGAGCATAAGACGGAGAAAGGGGAGGGGGAAAGGAAAGAAAGAGATGACAAACTATCCAGGGGAGCTCCAGAGGAAATCCCATCGGTGTCAAATCCTACTCAACTGTATTCAATTTTTGGTGGAGTAATAACGAAATGGAAGGGAGTAGAATACTTAAACAAATGGAGACTGTGGGCAGTGCCTGACTTAGGTAGGGGCATACAGGGCAGTTTCCCTGGGTCCCCACTTAAGTAGGGGCCCCAAATCGAATAAAAATTTTATTTTACGTTTTCTGTTGTTACTTATAGCACTTGCCTATTGACAAGCCCCCCGTGATACAGCAGCAGATTTAAGCCGGTAGGAACGTCTCTTTTTTTGAAGAAGTGCCAACTAAGGCCAAGAGTACGCTACACATTCACCACATTTGCTTGCACAGCCCCTTTTTACAGGGGGGCATTGTCATACATCTCACAGATAGCACATAGAATAACCATGCCCAAACTGGGACTCGAACCCAGGACTCCCAGAACACGAGGAAGACTCGCTACCTCTATGCCAGAGAGCTGGCTTTGCGTCTTCTTTTTTAATGAATGATCTTCATTAATAAAGTAGTGAAGAAGAGGGGCCACAAAAAAGTTTTTGTCCCGGGCCCCAATTAGGCTGAGTCGGGCCCTGACTGTGGGTCGAACTTATAGGGAAATGAGTTTACTAACCGAAAAGGAAAAAAATGATAAATTACATTGTGAACATCTGTGTGATATGCAAAGCAAATAATAATAATAACACTACTACTACTACTACTACTACTAATAATAATAATAATAATAAAACATTGTAGAGTCAGAAATCTGTAGCTTCCGTTTGTGTTCTGCATTTTGATTTCCTTCGTGAGAACTGCACTTTTAATGAAAAATTTAATTGGTTTTGACAAGTGGCATTCTGGTTTCAATTATTGTGCAGTCTTGAAAATGTCTTGGTGTTTATGAATAGGATTTACTATGGAGTAGATCTTGCCGCTTGAAAGGGTAACCGATGCAACTCTCCTGTACCATTTGGAGTCTTGTTTCTGGCTTTCTCATGTGCCACGAGAGAGTCAGTAACCATTCGGTATTTGGAAGAATGCTGGAAAATAAATGCATTTGTGGAGGAATGAGTACTGTTTACCACTATTCAAAGGATTGCACAGAAATCTTCGAACGCAGAAAACATCTGCAAGTTGAAAATAATGACTTGACTTCAGTACTGAGGGTACCAATTAATCTTAGGACTCTGCAGGACAAGACGTCTAAAATTGTCAGTTTTTTGCCAACTGTTTGAAAGTTTGCAGAGGAGGAGGTGGTCAGTATTTGACCATTTTGGGGTCAATTATCTCGAAGAGAATATCTGTTTGACAGATTGAGTCAGTGTAAAGATGGACATTGCTACAGTCCACAGTCGGCCACAACAAATCCTGTCGATACTGCTATGTTCAATGGTGTTTGGGTGATCGGCTGTACACAAGAAGAAGTAAGCATTCGGTGGCATAGTGAATTGCTGATCCTATCTCTTCACAGCTACAGCAAGGAGAGTTGGCCACTGAATCTTTCAAATTCAAATCCAATGATTGGTGCTATTAAGAGTCAAACAGTTTAGCTAATTGTTTCAAATTTCACGTTGTCTTTTGCTGAATTGCAACTTCACATTATGATTCCTTACATAAATTAATTCATAGTATTAATATCTAAAATGTAGATTTTATCCGAATTTTGAACCAAATCCGTCACAGATTAATTTTCTGTCGATTTCAATTATTTCATGCATTACAGTGCGAAAGAAATGCAATGATTTAAGTGAATGACATTTGGTATGGGTCTTGTGACTCTATTTGTAATTCTATACGAAATGTTGGTTCCAAAGGTTGAAAAAGGTCTTCTAAAATACACATTCAATTTTCTGATACCTGTTTATTAGTCACACACACAAAAAAAAACCCCACCTAAGATCACAGGTTAAACTATGTGAGCTAGATTCAAGCCGAAGACCGATCTTTCGTAACAAATGTTCACCAACGGCGTGCAGTTAAAACACGAGGGTCGATAGTATTTATTATAAAACGAAGCGCACATTTCTCATATGTGAAAATAAAAATCTGAGCATTAATATGCGTACGACTTTGTCTAAGTTTCAAAATTTTGTGAGAGAGGGGATAGGGAGGAAAGGAATAATACCCTCATCAGAAAGTACGATAGAAAGATGACAATTCCCATTGTTTTTTAAATGTTAATAAAATAAAAATTGTGCAATATTTGTAACTGTTAATTAATTCTGATAAGGTGATTTTATTTTAAAGGATTCGAAGTTGCCTTTAAGTTGAATTAAAAAATTGATATTTTACATTAATTACAAACAAAAATATTAAAATATTTTATATTATACAAATAAAAATAAATGTATTATAAGAAACATTCAAATAACTACTTGTATAAATGCATCGCTAAAATATCTCGTTATGAAAAAGGAGCATCATTTTTTTTTTGGTATTCGAAAGTAAAATTCTCAATTTTTAAACTAATAAGTAATATAAAAAAACAATTTTTTAAAATCAATTCCTACTTAGGTTCACAAAGAACCTTTTCATTTTAGTTATTTTTAGAAAATAATTACAATTGTTGTTCTCGTTTTCTGCTTTGCAATGGAAGGAGGGGTACAGTAGCTTCTGAGGTTATGGACCCCTGCACGTACGTCACAAGCCCTTTATACGAGTGGATTTCATTCATGCATTTCATTTATTAATCCAGAGACCGTAATGTAGACTTGGAATAGGGAACGATCACCTCTGATACAGTACCAAAGTGATATTACTCTCCACATGAAGGGCCACGACAGATGTAATGTCCTCCACGCACCCACACATGGAGAATCTTCAGCTGGCAAGTTCGAACTAGCAGTCCAAGGGATGCAAATGCAATGCCCTACCAACCAGGCTATCCCGACCTAATAATTACAGTTACAATTGATATACAGTTATTATTGATCAAAAAGTTATACTATCTTTGAATTTTCAACGCCAATTGAGGCAACGTAAAATGCCTGAATTTTCTACACTGCGTTCTATTCTATTGCATTTCCCCAACTGCAGCTGGGGTAACGCAATACAGATTAGAAATTTTTTATTTTCTTCATTTTGTATTATTTTAATTCGAAAGTACTTCAAAATGAATCTGGAAAATCGATTAATTAACAGTTTTTAATTTTAAATGTATCAAACATTAAGTTTGAATCAATCAATAACGTTTGAAATAATCAGTCGATTACATTTTGAGCTTAACTTCATTAGCGTGGTGAAAAGAACAAACTGAATTCATTACTTATTTGGAGGTGGGGAAATGAAGATTTTTGGAGATTTTTTTGATTTTATTAATAAAAAAAATTAATGAATTAATATTTGTAAAGATTGAATTAACAACAAATATCATCAACTTCAAGTTTAAAACATTACTTGAACTTGATTGGATAAATAAACAGCATTTTATTAACATTTATATATATATATATATATATATATAATGAATGAATGTGAGCTAATAGCAGGAATTAAAAAAAGATAATGAAAAAACATTTTGAACATTTGATAAATTGTTACGATCGTATTTCTATAGATCTAAATTTTATTAAATAAGTTTTTTTTACTAAGATGAGTAATTTCAGATTTGTCTTTGTCCTAAAACTAAGGATTTCGAAATATTTAATATAAATCTGCAATTTTTTATTTTATTTTGCTGATAATTTTTTTGATAATACTTTTTCTGAACTTTATAACTTAATGAAATTTTTTTAGATATAATTCTACACTTATTCACAATCTCATGAAAATATAAAATTTGTTAAAATGATGGTTGCAATTGATATAAAAAAATAAACAAATTATATTTTGAACCGATACTTTGAATATGCTTTCAAAACTTTATTTCTGAACTCGGTAAGAAATAACAAAATATTCTTCATTATTTTAAATAGTTTAAAATTGCTCCAAAAATATTCAAATTCCAAATTTAATTTGTAGATTTTTATATTCCTTCATATAATGTAATCTGTAATTGATTTGCTGAATATAAATAAAAAAAAGTATATGTTGATTTTCACATCATTGTTCACAGAAATCTTTCATAACGAGATAATTAATCATTGAATAATTATAATTTCTTGCTTATCTTTTAATTGTATTTTTGGGTTTTGTTATTAATATGACTTTATGTTATTTTTCTTTTAGCGAAAAAATTAGCAATAAAATAATCTAACTTTCTATTCTGACAAATGTATCTGCAGAATTTAATTAATTCCATGACTATGAAAATTCCATTGCTTCTGAAACTGTGGTTAGAAACTGATCTTCCAAGCATTTCTAATCCAAGGATTATTTCCCACATTTAGCATCCAGCTCAAGCTCTCTCTAAACAGCCAACAGGTTAAACCCCCCATGTAAACAACCGCACTTGCTTTCTGTTATGTGCCGATAGTTGCCTATCTAAACCCGAGCTTCTGGTCTTTTGAGTTCTTAGCCATCAACAATGGTCAGATTAATCCCAATGCCTGCTGCAAACGATAAGAAAGTTTTCTGCAATGATTTGGCGGATTAAAGCGACGGAAATAACTAATTATGGAGTGGACAGTCGTGGTGTCCAGTGGACGATGGCCGTGTGGGAGTACGAATTTAGGTATAAAAGGGTTCGTTCGAAATTCTCACTTTCAAGAAGCTTCCCGCTGAGAGATCTAACTTTCCAGTGATCTCAGGTAAGTGGAGACTATTTCATATTGCCGGTTTGGTTTTATAAGTGAAAAGTTAGATAATTTACTTCACTTTTATAATTTTCTTCAGAATAAAAGTTTAATGTGAAAAAATGGTTTCTTTTTTAAGACCAAATTTAATTCGATGAGTTAAAGAAAAACGGAAATTTTTATGTCAATTCCATCATATTAATCCCTGAACTGGTTTATTTTCCTTACTATCTAATAAGATGACACCTTCTATTTTGGGAATATTTTCTTATTTTGATTCCAAATGGAAATCCATTTAATACTAGGATTATCTACGTATTCGAAGTCATTTCCTTATTGAATTATAATTGTTATGAATGATTTATTTTTTTGTTTACAACTATCAAAATTCGATAAATCGATGCACGTACGGCGTACGTGCAAACCGGTTAAGTGGTTAAAACTAGCTTTAATCTATACAAATTTGATTTTAACCAGTTGACTATTTTTGGTAAGTATACTCATCATGAAAAAAAGTACAAAATTTTGCGTTATAACGAGTTTATTCGTCCGGAGTAATAAGTCAATTCTCATGTTTGAATTACAATTTTGATAAAAGCAGAAACATAAACGTAAGTTAGAAGAAGTTTACAATATTTAGAGGTCAAGTCGAAATCAAACAAGCAAATAAAATATTATAAATAATTTTTTTATAAAAAAAAAACTACATATAATATGAATTGCTTTTCTTAAATGTATCGCTGTGAATTCAGCCTGTTGCTCAGAAGTAGCCTGTAGCCTCAAAGTAGCCCCAGCCTGTTACTCAGAAGTAACAGGCAACCATAAATTATTTTAGACTCTTCAATAATTGGCCCCCTAGTAATAAAAACGGGTTTGAGAATCCTTTTGTATTCTTTTTGCATATTTCCAAGAAGTGGCAATTTTTACGCCTCATGTGTGGGTTTAATCCAAAGTTTTTCTCCAAAATAAGCCGTGGAATACGTTTCAATGTATTTCCCACGTTAGTTCATGTAAATAAATAAATATGCATTGTGCCATGCTTTGCTCAATAGCATTCTCTTATAGCAAACTTAAAATAATATTTTTTTTTTTTTTGTTTTTTCCTTAAAATGTAAGAAAACCGTATGTTAGTTTAAGTAAATAAAAAATATAATTTTTGGAATAAAAAAATAAAAGTCATTTCATTACAATATAATTTCCTATTCTTCATACTCTGTGTTTGACGAGTAAACTCGTCAACGAAAATATACAACATTCTATGTTTTTACGAGTGTACTCGTCAAGAGTATTAACTAATACAGTTTGAATGACAATTTTAGTAAAAACTCAAACATATTCATAAATTTCTAGATGTTTGAAATATTGAGGCTAAATAAGTAACGAATATTCCCCGCCGCCAAATAAGTAATGAATTCTTTATTTCCTCCCATACTAATGAGGTTAGGCTTAACATGTTTTCGACAGATTATTTTTAACGATTCTGCTTACTTTCATATGTTTGATGCATTTAAAAATAAACATTGTTAATTAATCCATTTTTCCGACTCATTTTGAAGCAATTTGGAATTAAAATGATACAGAATATAGAAAATTAGAAATTTCTAATCTGTATTGCGTACCCCAACGGGTGTAGAAAAGTTACGCAATTTGCATTGACATAATTGACTTTGAATCATCGATTGGAGTTGAAAATTCAATGCTAGTACAATTTTTTGATGAATTATTTATGGTCATTGTAATTGTTAGTCCATGATAGTTTTTTTTTTATTGGGTGTTGGATTCGTTTCTCTTGGGCTGCCAGTTCGAACGACTTAAGGATAGACATCCTATCAGAGACATTGGTTTGATACCGATCCCGATTTTGGTTTCTTTCAAATAATTTTCCCAAAATATTTTTGGATGTATGCCTGCAAATTAAAAACCAATTTTTATTTTTTGAATTATATTTTCCCATTTTTAAAACTGTACTGAAATGTGAATAATTTAACACAAAACTGATCAAGACTGCCTATAATCCAATTATTAATTTTATGAAAACGTTGTATAAATATTACTTTTCTCTGTAATTTTGTAAAACAATTATGTATCAATATCTATCTAGTTTTAGAATTGTCTTCTTTTAAGCACAACTGAGTACAAATTTGCATCTAACATTAACATGTGTTATTTGTTTTACATAAGGTGAGCTACCTTTTAAAGAAACTATTGTACATTTTCGAATTACACAATTTGTACTCTTTTAATATATATTGATAATTACTTAAATTAACTGGAATTAAAAATAGTAATTTATGCTAGAATTTAATCGTTAGAATTTATAATAGTAAATAGAAATTTCAGATTATAATAGATGCTTTATGAGAAAAAAATTATTCATAAAGATAATTTAATAATGATGCATTTTTATTTTTTTTTCAAACGGAATAAAAATACTGTTTCTATTAAGATTAGTTTATTAAAGGGTAGTTAAAATAAATCATAATCGCATAAAACTTGTGATCCAAATCATTTTTTTAATTTCACACTGTTGTCGTTCACATAAAACCATAAACCTTCTTTTTCGTTTCAAAAATCATTTTAGTATAAAGTTGAGTTATTTCATTTAATATTATAAACTTCTTAGAAATTTGGAAATATTTTAGTTTCCTGCTAAATATATATACATTAGTCTCATGGTAATGATAGGACTACTTTTTACAGTTTCTATAATGATAGATTATAAAAGTAAGAAAATTATTCATAAAAGTAAATTAATTAAAAAGATTAAAAGGAAATCTGCTATGCATATTTCAATGTATGATATCAGAACATCATTTCTTGAACGGCCAAGCACCACGTGCTCGTGCAAGTTAAATTATATTTTCATTCATTTTAATTGCTTCACTGAATGAGTCACTTTAGTATTGCAAACGATGCAAAAAAACTTTGTCTCTCAATTATTGTTTAAAAAAATATTCCATTTCCTATTTATTTCATTTCATATGATCGCACGCGCAAAATGACATTTTTCTAGGTTTTATTTGCTGTAGAAATTAACTTATTTTTTAAATAAGAGTTCTTGTAAATGCGATGGCAACGCGTTATTAAAACCTGATTTTGTGAGATGCTCGTGCAGATAACAAAATGTCAATTTTCGGTATTTTTTTTAATTTTTCGCCAACGGATTTTTGTCTAACTCATTTTAAAATAACATCATGTTCTTGCATGATAATAATATGTAGTTTATTATTTTTAAAACAAAATAAATGTACAATCATGTTTATAGGTTGATAAAATCACGATTATTTTCTGCCATTTTTTTATAACCGGTATTTTCTTCTTGTTCTAACAGAGTTATATTTTTCAAAAAGTACTTTTATTTAAAGATTTCTCAAGAATTCTTTGAATTTTTATTTTACAGCTAGCTTCAAAATGAGACGAAAGATGATTATTATGTTGTGGATGGGAATTTTTCTGATTGCCATCGATTCAGGTGGATGCGATTCTTCTTTCTTTAGGGAAAGAAGCATCAGAGATATGAGTAGAAGAGTTATGAAGGTTGATTCTTCAAGTAATAGATATAGATTGTTAGACAAAAAGAAATTTCCGCTAGAAAAGTCTTTTACATTAGAAATTGATACCGATACAAAGACAACTGAATCTGAACTTGCATCAATGATTCTGCCTCAGCTGACCAGAGATTCATTTCAAGTATCTAAATTTTCTGCTTCGAAAAATAGAATCAGAAGGAATTCTATGAAAGAACGAAATACGAATAAATCTGTGATAGAATCTTCAATCGGTACGAGAAATGATATTCGATTATCGAAGATGTCATCTTTAAGCGATGGAATTTCCATAAAAGCAAATGAACCAACTCGAATGAGACGAGATATTACGATGCGGCGAAGATTATCGAATGAAAGACAACATCGATTATCAGAAGATAAACGAAGGAATCGATTTAATCGAAATATACAATCGAGTAGGTTGAATATCAGAAGAGAAAACAATAACGACGAGCGAAATGATTTCAGAGATACCGAAATTAGAAAAGCAGTTAGCCTGGCAAAATGGGAAACAACAGATTTCAGCATTCCATCGATTAGTTCTCTCGACAGACAAACTCGCATAGGTGTTCCAAAACAGTTTTCATTCAAAGGTCGAGTTAGAAATAACCTTCGACAAGAAACGAATGGTGTTGAAGGGTTTGTTCGAAAAGACAGGCGTAGTACAAGGAATATACCAAATATAAAAATTAGTGAAATTTCCACAGAATCGAATACAGAGAGTAAATTACAGCAACCCCGATATGAACGTCATTTATTAGTACCTAAAAGAGAATTGAAAATACCAGCAGAGGAAGTTAGAGTTAGGACGACCAATGGTAAACGATCTCGGAAAAGTATCAGGACAAACGATATGAAACACGGAAATATGGAAGAAATGATAAACGAGCGAAAAAGTGGCAGGGGATTGAAAGGAACACTCGACCAACGATTAGATTCTAGTCGACGTCAGCTCATTGAAGTTGTAGTAAAACTCCGGCAAAATCAAATGGCTTTGTCCGAATCTGGAAGAATCAGAAATCAAAAACGAATAACAAGAAATGGACGGAATTATGGTATAGAGACTTTTAGTGGAATACAAAACAGACAGAGAACTGGCGTTCTGAATTTTAATCGAAGAATTAGGGATGCTTCCCCAAGAACAAATGCGGCTTCGTCCCAAGTACAGACCCTAAAGAAGGAACGAAATTCTCGCATGGAACGTTCTGAGAGAATGCAAAGCAAGCAAAGAACAGACGTTTTGGACCCAAACAGGAAAAATAGGGAAGTTTTAACAAGAACAATTTCAACTGTATTTCAAGTAATTGAAAATGATAATGCAAATAGGAAATTAAGAACGCGCGAACTATATTCGAATCGTCACATTGAAAAACAATTCTCTAGACTGGCAGCTAATGAATTTATAAGGGAACGAATTCATTTCAAGAGAGAAATAACACTTTCAAATAAAAATAGGCAATCTAGGATGCGATCTGGCAACAAAGAAAATACTCCATATGACTTATCAACTCGTGGCAGAAGTGTGCAGAATCAAGATCGAGCTAGAGATACTCTCAAAAATAGAATGAGGAGATCTATCGAGAGTGAACATGAACGCAAACAACGGAAAGTTCAATCAGATGAAAGGTTTTCAACTGATCTTCGATCCGAGATCAATAACGAAAGGGCTATTTCAAAACTTCAGGATACACGAAATAGAAACGAAAATTTAAGAGTACGAAATAACAGAGAATACAATAGGGAAACTAGACGATCTATCATGAAATCGGCAATACTACAGCGTGAACGATTTGTTAAATCCTTGGATGATGTCAGAGCTTCAGTAAACAATGATGTCACTAATATTCGAAACGTAGTTACCGGTTCATTAAGATTGAAAGGAAACGTACAGGTGGTAAGATCGTATGACAAAAGATTTAGATCAATTGACATGAATATGCGCAATACAAACAACAGAATCACATCAAACCAACGTTCAGAACAAAGGATCGAAAACATGCATATGAGCAGAGGAAATGGTGGACTTATCCGAAAAGAACTAATAAGTAACAGAATCTCTGATTCCCATAGTAGAAGGTCTGAACCCCGAATAAACGGAGATCGAAGTTTTAGAAGTCACAGAATGAGAGATGAATTTGGGCCATTGAAACTCAGAATTTCTTCAGATTTGATGAGAGAGTTACCATTTCGATCAGCGGCACAAACGCGTAAAGAATCAGGCCATCGAGACAACAATAATCAGCAACGAAGAATCTCTGTTCGATCAGTACGTACACATCTCCTCTCCTCTCCTAAACTTCATTCTATAGCAACGAATTCCACATCTGAGGACAATAGTCAAGAATACTCCATTTCGAAATTTCGAGAAATAGTTTCTTCGAAAAGGTCCATTGTCACCTTAGGCCGTATTGCGGTAAGTTATATTTTATTTTTTTAAACTTTATTCTTCGTTTACCATTCTTTCAAAAAATTACGAACAGGTAAAAAGATGCAAAAAGTTTTAAGGATCAGAGTATTTCGATTTTTCAAAATTATCTAAAAAGGCGAAATTAATGAAATTTCGCAGTCTCAAAATTGTTTGAGTATAATCATTGTTAAAAGTTTTGGTAAATTCAAAGCTTTTTAATAGCTAAATATTCATCTTTTGATAATCATTATCTTTTGAAATTTATGATACTCTTAAAATTTATGTAATTCTTATAAAATCTATTTAAAAGTCGACATACATTGATTTAATAGAAAAAATATACAGTATTATACAGAGAAACTCTGAATAATCAATTATATAAAAATTTATTATATTTTTATAAAATGTGCATAAAATAATACCGATTTCACTTAAATCACAAAATGCACAGCTTTATAGAAGCAAAATAGTGAACAGTAATGATGAAAAATTTGTATATCTGTTACGGTCAATTTGAGTAATTTGTTATTATTAGTAGTAATGGTCATTATCCTTAATACTAACTGGTTATTATTATTAATAATGACCAGTTAGTATTAAGGATAAGCAATTATTCACATTGACCGTAACATATCAATTATTAAAAAGTTATATCAGTCATTATTTATCTGTTTAAATTAGATTTCAATAATGAAAAAATTACTAAATGTTTTCCCAATTTTGTTGTTGTTAATAATTTAGGTTTCACACTGTTATCCTCCAATTACTCGATATCATATAACTAGGAAAAGTGCTCGAAATCAATAAAAATTGTATTTAAATGTGTTTCTATGGAAAATGTATTTCTCTTCTCAACAAATTAATGTCACTTTTTATTGATTGTTTGGAGCTATAAAAGGGACATTGATTTTAAGGATATTTTTGTCAACTTTGGTTATAAATCATTAGTATCTTATATTCTAAGAAATGACCAGATTAAGATAATAAAAGATTACGAAATAAAGATTTATGAAAATATTATTTGATGATATCAGTATGCCCCAGATCACAGTTTAATTCTTAAGAAGAATAAGATAAACCAGGTAACACAGCCTGTTGCAAAATATTGTACAATTTTATATGATATTAATCAATATTTAACGATATATTGCGGATATTGATGAATGTTATACAATATTGTACAATATTTGTAATATCTACAAAGGCTTTTACAGGTGCTTTTATCAATCTTGTAAATTTCGCTAATAAATGTGGATTTGAAGCATTCCTCTAGACAACATTCCCAAAGCTATCGTAATTATCTAGACGGCGTTAAGTTCAAAGGATTTTCCCAAGCTTAGTAAGATCAATACACTGTGGATTAATCTAGATCGTGCATGATGAAAGTAGCGTGATTTTTTCGATAGAAAGATTTGTCGGAAAGGCTCTCTCCAAAGAGACAATACGTATCAAGGAGAAATGGATTACCTGTAGGTTTTATGAGTGCTGACTTGCTTTGCTATGGAACTATTAGTAGCTGAAGTATGATTTAATTACATTTCGAACTCGATAATATTCATATGATATGCTTCCTATTTCTCTTGGTATACTGAAAGTGTATGAAATGTATCGAAATACAAGCTGGTAGAGATTCGTCTGACCATGCCATCAGATCGTCATACTCAATGCAGTATCTCATTAAATACTATCCTGCTTTTGGGCTGATGTGATCTAACATCTTAATGGCGTGCTGATACATATTTCCATGCAGTTCTAAATATTTTCACGCAGTCTTGTTGACTCATTGATCGACTATGATTTGAAATCAGTGGGTAAGACCGAGCATAAATTTCTGACATCAACTAATTGCCGTTTTTCCAAATATTATTGGCAGTAATACCACAATATATCATATGCTATGAATCTCCATAGGCTGTACCGTCCTTGAACTGTCATTACACGATCCAAAATTATTAATGGAAAAATACAATTCTTATAAACTCTGTTTAGGTTGATACTGTCACATCCAGAAAAACGGATTCTCAGCAATTTTGAGATTATTTTTTTATCGAATACTATTATCCTCTTTCTCCAGTGGGTATCAGTATCATTTTTCTACAATTGTAGAAAAATGATACTGTCTATTCCCAAGGTTTCTCCACGCATTCGAAAGTTCTGTGCTATCTCTTTCCTAAACGTATTTGAAGTGTTTTGCAGACAAATGCTATACTGTATAGACTAGCTTTAAATGCCATTTATAATGAGATGATTATTATTGACCTCTGATGTCTACGTAATCAATTTATATTGCAATTCTAAAGGGCTACATTAACTTAAATATAATATAAGTATACTTCCGAGTTCCTGACTTAATGTGGCTGGAGGAATGGTCAAATAACCCCCAAACAAACAAAAAATCGGATAGGCCGAATTTTTATGAACTCGTTTCACGACAAAGCTTTTATAAAGCCTCGATATAAAGTTTTTATATCAAAACTCAGTGTTATAATATTTATTTCCTCACTTCTTATTGAGTACTAAACCCTCCATCTATCTCAAGCTACTTGGAATGTGAAAGTCGCAATTTCTAGCAATGAGCCGAGTTTAAATAGAAGGTTCTGCTTGTAGTTTATATATATTTATATAGCACCTAATTTCGAATCTATATATTTCACTATTATACCGGAGTTCAGTCGCTGTGTAGTGTGTAATTTCCCCTCCCTACTCAATTGAACTTTTTTTTGTTTATCACATTTTTGAAATTTTTCCTGTGGTACAATTAAAAACATTAAACATATCCCACAAACAATTTGCGAGTACAATGTACATACTATGAAGTTATAATCAGGAATAGGGCAACAATTGAGATCTGTTACACATTGATGTAACAATAAACAACAAGCAGAGCGCTGCTCTTTTCCTGTCACAACTTGTATTTTGTACACGACACGTAGGAGGATCGTAACAGTTCCTCGTTTCCAATGCTTTGGCAATGCTTCCAAGGCAACGCCTTGCATTCCTAGTTTCTGCCTTTTACTGCGATAAAAGAAAACTAAGCAGAATAATACGGAAGTCGAAAAGTCGCGAATCGGATACTCTGGAATGTATTGTAATTATAATTCTAGGAGAATATTGTATACATTTTACTAAACGAATGCATGTATGAGCTATACATTTCATTTCGTAATAACTGTAATATTACAATCATCCCTTATAAAGATAAACTAAGAACTATCTTGTCTTTTGAATAATGCATTAAGTAATGATTGATAAGAAACTTGTTTCATCTTTTATTACAAATGGCACTTGCCATGGACAATCGGGCCGGCCGCTAGTTATTTTAAGCCGAGTAAGTGTCCCTTATTTTTGAAGTAGTTCCAACTAGGGCTAAGAATATTTAGCTACACTCATAACATTCGCTTGCTCATCCCTTTTTTACAGGGGGTACATTCACACATCTCACAGAAGAACAACTATGCCTTAACCGGGATACGAACCCGGGACGCCCAGTTAACGAGAAAGACGCGCTACCTCTGCCAGGACGCCGACCTTTGCTTTATTTTAATCTTTGAATATAAATATTACTGCATTTTTTAAATTAAATATTAATAAATGAATACCAAAAGCTTTATTTTAAGAATATTTTTTCACAGAAGTTGAATAGATCCATTGCTGCACCAAAGCCTTCGTCTTCCAACATGTCTTTCATGAATTTTTATGAATATTTATCTGAGAAGTAAGTATGATTACTTTTATTTTATACTCTTTCAGTTTCTCAGTTTTTAATACCTATTTTAAGCTAAATCTGCAGAAAATTCGTATTTTACAAGCATTTATGTAACGACTTTATAATTTAAAGATAAATAAAGGATTTCATTGAATGTTAATATTATTGTGCCTCTTATATTAACGAATATTCGCAATTTTTTATAATTTTTAAAGCTATTCTATACAAGTTATTAAAACAAAAGTTAAATTATTTTAAAAAGGAAATTTTAAAATGTATGTTATTAAATAAAAAGACAATTCCTATATTGATCACTTGATAATAAATTAACGAAATCAGAATCTATGCATTCTATAATTTATTCTAAACAGATAATAAAGAGAAAAAAAAAGAATTAAAATGAATACAAAAGAAAAGAAGTAAAACATGTTTACTTTTTTCATTCTTTTTAGAATGAAAGCAAATAAAACATTTTGAAGTGAAAAATTCTTTCTTCTTTAAAATAAAATACCAAATGTTGGCAAAAAAATTACTCTAATTTCAACTAAAAACGATACTTTTTAATTCAACTATTTTTAACAAATACCTTAAAGTATCGTTTTTAAATATTTGGTTGCGTGATGATCCTGTTTTCATCAAGATGATGTCGCAGTTTAAGTTGGGTGCTCGTGACAGTGAATTAATCAGGTGATGCACGAGCCAACTGTACTTTTTAAAGTAAATTTTTTTATTTAAAGAAACCATCAAGAAGTAATTTTTTGTTATTTAATGTAAAAAATATAATATATATATATAAATTTCTTAAACACGGAAAAAAACATAATTGGCTAATCCACTGCAATTGATAATTCACTGGCACGAGCCACAACTTAAACTGCGACATCATCTTGATGAAAGCAGGATCACCACAGTGCTCTCCCCTCTCTCCTGATCTCCAACCAACTTCATAATATCCTCCCATACATAATAATGTGAGCAAAAAAAAAAAAAAAACCTTTGGAGAATGTTATTTTAGGCTTTGTTATAGGCACTGACACATTTAGACGTTGAGCATTGTTATAGTTATTTGAGTTAATTTTTTTAAAAAAATTATTTGGAAAATATTAAATATTTACCTTGATTTGTCTGTATACTATTATAAATGAGAAAATTTGAATGGAGGGATGGGTGATGTTAGTCAATCACGCCAGAACACCTGATCGAAATTGGATGAAATTTAGCACAGAGATAGATTATAGTTCAGAATAGGACATAAGGTACTATTTATTCAGGTTAATTTTTTATTAATTAAAAGCAAACTTTCCCGCCAATTATTTTCATTTCCCCACCACCAAATGAATAAGACTTCACTTTGATTTCCCCCCCCCCATACTCATAAGGTTAGACTTAACATATTTTCGACTGATTATTTAAAACGATTCTGTATTTTCTTAGAGTTTGATGCATTTAATATTTAAAAAATAATCGATCTTTCAGATTCATTCCGAAGTACTTTTGAATTAAAACAAAACATAATAAAGGAAATTAAAAGTTTAAAATCTGTATTGCGTTACCCCAACTGGCGCAGAAAATTCAAGCATTTGTGTTACCCTCATTGGCGTCGGACCAACAATTCTCACACATACATATCAAAATGTCCTCACGTACGATGTCGCGGGCAATAACTAGTGTAATATAAGAACTATATTAAAATTTTCTTTTAAGTTATTAAAATTTGCTTTCATTTTCAGACGTAGGAACTTTATTTCTCTGATCCTGAATGTGATGCTCGGATTGGCTGTTATTGTCTTCTCTTCCGATGATAAGAATAAAGGTTTTATCCCTCGTCGTCTGACACCGTTTGTCGATGGTTTTTTGAAATACACAACAGTTATTTGAAATAATTTTTAAAATCCTATTCTGTAATTGGCTCTTCGAAATATATTTAATCTAGTCATAAACGCGATTGTGTAAACATCTGTCAACAAACATGTGATAATATATGCATCCTGTTGTTAGTAGTAGTGATATTTGCTTCATGTATCATGTAGATAACAGACAGCAAGACATGTTCATTATTAAATATAGTGTGTGTATTATATACTAGATAATTTAGAATGAGAAATAAATAGTCTAGCAGCAAAGTAGTTTGTTTATTCTTTTATTTTCTTTGTGTGCTCCATGATTTTCTATATTCCATTATCAGTTTCAAAATTGAATTGTTTTATTCTTAACGTGATTCTCAAGTACAAATATTGGCGAGAAATTCAAAAAATTCAATTATAAAAAATTAAATGCTATTGAATGATATTTTTTTTAAATATATATAATTTAAGTAAAGAACTAAAGTTTAAACTGATGCATCGGAATGCTGAGTGACTAAATAACTAGATAACCAAGAGTTATTTAACTATATAGAAATGTTTGTAATTTAAATGTTTCTAACACAGAAATATCAAACATCGACGCTTTCCCTACATCTGCTTACAAATGTAATACACTTATTAACTTATAAAACAAGACTAAATTCTTAGAATAACGAAATCACCATTTTTATTTTATCAAGATCGAATTTTTCACACTGTTGCCAAAAACATCAACATAAAATAACTGTTGCCACAAAAATACAATGCCGTTAATAATTATCTTACATTCGGCCATCCTGAAAAAAATGGACGACCCTGTCCATAAAATTACGAAAATGAGGCACATTGTAAATTATTCAAAGTACATAGTCCTGAAGGTATGTTGCCAATTTTTTTATTCTATTTTCTCGTGGAGCATTTGGGAGTTCATTAACCATATCTTCCTCTTCATCATCATAGTCAACGTCAACGATTTCATCTTCATTTACAATGTGAAATAGTTTCATCTGCGATGCATGAGTTGTAGTTGTATAATGCCGTCTTACACGTCCTTGTGCTTTTGTTCTAAAATCTGTGACTTGATATACATCAGATGGAAACACCTTCACAACTACAAGGGGTCCTCTGTATCGAACTTGCGTTTTTGTGCGACTCCCAGGAGTGGTTTCAGGTAACCGTTTTACAACGACAACATCGCCAACAGAATATGTATGTGCATCACAGTGATGCTTATCAAAATTGGACTTCATTTTCTCTTGTGCTTTCAGTATATCGTTTCGTGCTTCTTCTTGCAGTACTCCAGGAGAAACATATTCATCCGACATTGGAAGCAATTCTCTTGGAAAATCATCAAGTTTTCTAGGCTTGTATCCAAATAATAGGTGGAATGGCGCTTTGCCTGTAGATTTACTGGGCGACCAATTAATGCATCTCTGGATTTCAGGCAACATCTTGTCCCAGTCCCTATGGTTATCTGCATGCACATTTGAGGAAATCATAGGTATAAGCACACGATTTATCCGCTCCACTTGTCCATTAGCAGCTGGTCTTTGCGAGCAGTTCACAGTATGTTTTACGCCATGCTTCATGCAGAATTCTTTAAATGCTGATGATGTGAAACATGAGCCTCGGTCAGTAACGACTCTGATAGGACTTCCAAAGTCATTTATGAATTCTTCAAAGTACTTCAATACACATTTAGTAGAGCAACTAGTACATGCACGTAAACGAACAAATTTTGTCAAATTATCAATTATTACTAATAGTTCAGTATTGCGATTCAAACTAGCGTTAAAGGGTCCCAAAAAGTCCATGTGTACTATTTCAAAGGGTCGTTTACCTGGCGGAATTGGATTGAGTTTACCCTGAACTTTTCCGGCGGGTACTTTCGTAAAAGCACATGTAACGCATTGATTTATATGCTGTTTTACATATTCTGACATTCGAGGAAACCAGAAATGCTGTGTTATAAGTAATTTGACCTTGTCAACTCCAAAATGACCCGAAAAATCGTGAAAGCGTACAACTAAATATTTCCTCATAGATCGTGGCATTACAAACAATTTTTTGCAGACACCGTTGTCAATTTGTAAGCGGTACAGTATTCCGTTTATAAGTTCATATTTACTGACAATATTTTTCTTTTCCGCTTTTTTCTTGGAGCATTTTAAAATTTTAATGATATTGTTTAACTCTTCGTCCTGGGACTGAATTAAAGCTACTTTGTCTTCTTCAGTACTTATATAATAGACACGCGGTTTCTCACTTATATTTAACGGAATACTGGTATCAATTTCGACTAGTTGGTCCGGACATTTCACTATTTTATCTAATGGGCTGCATTCAGTGGCTTCTTTAGATTGTTCAGGATCTTCGTCTTCTACTGGTGCGCGACTCAGGGCGTCCACATGGGTCATCTGGTCACCGGATTTATGCTTAACATCGTAATTGAATTCACTTAGCTGTTCTATCCACCTTGCCGTTTGGGGCCTTATATTTTTTTGAGTTTTTAGATATATAATTGCAGAACAATCTGTAATAATAGTAAATCGAAGACCAAGAAGAAGGGATCTAAGGCGACTGAGAGACCAAACAACAGCCAGTAGCTCCAATCGGCTCGAATGATAATTTTCTTCATCTGGATTAGTGCGTCTGCTTACACAATATACCAAGCGAAGGGTATTATCTCTGTCTCTCTGAAGTAGCATTCCAGCCAAACCCACGGAGCTTGCATCGGTGTGCAGTTCGGTTGCATCCCGAGGATCAAACAATTTCAAGACTGGTTTGGATACTAGAAGATTACGTAATCTTTCAAAAGAAGTTTGATGTTCATTGGTCCAGACAAATAATTGACCATTCTTTAATAAGCGGGTTAAAGGAGCTGCAATTGACGCATATCCAGCAATGAAGCGACGGAAGAATCCAGTCAATCCTTAAAATCTCTGAACTTCATCCCTTTTTTGGGGAACAGGGAATTCGGCAACAGCAGCAAGTTTTCTGGGTCCAGGTTTGATACCATCCTTGCTGACAACAAATCCTAAATATTCAATCTCTTTTTTAGCAAACTCACACTTTGATAGTTTCAACGTTATCCCTGCATTGCACAATTTTTCGAGCACTGCTCTAAGCATATTGATCATATTTTCAAAGTTAGAGGACCCAAAAAATATGTCATCTATGAAACACGACACACCATTACATAATAAATTGCCTAAAGCTAATGACATACATCGTTGAAACACTGCAGGCCCGTTTGAAAGACCAAAGAATAGTCTAGTGGGTTCATAGTGGCCGTCTGGTGTTGTAAACGCGGCCTTACGAGCTGACTCATCATCCATAGGTATTTGATTAAAACCCTGGCAGGCATCAAGAATGCAAAACAAACTAGAACCAGCAATTCTGTCTAATAAATCATCTATATGTGGTAAAGGGAATTTGTCCTTGACAGTCTGCGCGTTTAATTGTCTGTAGTCAATCCCCATTCGATATTCACCAGTTTTCTTCTTTACAAGCAAAACGGGACTGCTATATTCAGATGAACTATCTCGAACAATACCTTGATCTTTCATTTCTAAAATAATGTCTCTTAGAATCTGCCTTTCGTAGTGGGAAGCACGGTATGGAGAACGAGCGACAGGAGTACTACCAGCCTTTTCAACTATTTTCATGACTGTATTGTTGACACATCCCAACTCATTAGGACTTAGAGCGATGCACTTTCTGAATTCATTCAATAGGTCACAGACACGTTGCTTTTGCTCATCCGATGTGTCTGGTCCAATCTTTATGTCATCAATTTTAACTTTTTCTTTGAGATCTCTTTTGGCAATAGCAACTAGATTTTCTTTGTCACCGTTGATATCGGGATATTTAATAGAATCAACATTTTCAGTCGACCAAACACCTCTTAAAATAACTCGATCCTTCTTTAAGCGTAGAGTATTATCGCTGCAGTTAACTATGGGTACTAGTGTTTTACCATCTTGAATTAATAAAGACGAACTTGATTCATTATCAGCGTTATCAAAAGTCATCACTTCGTCATCCGTTGATTTGTTATCTACAACTTCCAACATTTGTATCATATTCGGTTGAACAGTTATCGTTTTTGATGCTCTCAGAATAGCAGTTGCATGGGGTGATTCTTCAACTCCAATGTTCGCTAGACGTCGAAATTCATCCATGTGAAACATTCTAGATTTTCCTTCCCGTCTTATCATCACTAAATTTGGAAAATCTATCAAATCCTTTCCGACAATGACGAATGGCCCTTGAAATGTATCATCATTTACAACGTGCAACTTCACATCCTTTAAAATTAAATTGTCTATAGCCACATTTACTGTACAAATTCCAAGTGATTGTGTTATGCCACCTCCAATTCCTGTTATAGAAATAACATTGTTTTTAGGTTGAACAAGCACATTAATTTGCTTTGCAAATGAGTATTTTATCATTGATATATCAGCCGCTGTGTCTATTAATGCATCTGTATTCATTCCATTTATTGATACGATTTTAAGTGTAACATCTTTATTAAAGCATGATAAGGAGGATAAATTTACTGTGAGATTACTACGTGATTTAGGACATTCCCTAGTTCCATGGCCTTCAGTCCTACATGATGTACAAAACTTAGGTCTTTTAGGTTTTACGCAATCACGTGCCAAATGACCTTTTTCGTAACAATTATAACACGTAATTGGCTCCATCATTCGATAATTAGTAGCAGAACGATTATTTATTTTGGTATTATATTGACCACCAATATTCTTATTATTTATGTATAGACCAGATAGCTCAATGTGTTCGTCAATTTTATCAGCCAAGCTCGTTGGCGACTTCAACAGTGACCATTCACTGATATAATATTCTTGCACTGTTAAAGGTGCGTCTTGCTTCATTCTATCTGATATTATTAAGTCCTTTAAATTTTCAAAAGTTTTTACATTTAACCCATTTATCCACCCATTGAAATAAGTTTCTAATTCATAGTAGTATTCTCGCCACGTACCTCCAGGTTTAATTTTATGCGAGTAGAACAATTGGCGAAATTTTTCAGCACTTAGCTTGAAACGCTTAAGTAGCAGTTCTTTCATATAAGAATAGTTTTCAGCCAATTCTTCAGGTTCTCTTATAATTATGTCGACTATTTCACTAGGAAGAACACTAGTCAAACACGCCATCCATAGAGAGGTTTCCATATTTACCCTCTTCATTACTCTCTCAAAATATACTAAATATAATCCAATGTCGTCATATTTCAAATCAAAATTTCTTACCTGAGTCTTCCAGTCTATTTTCGGGCTGATTTCCACATTGGGCGCGTTTTGAGCAATTGGCGATAACGATTTGGCTTCAATTTCCAGCTTCTTTATCGCCAAATCATGTTCTCGCATAGCATTTCTTTCTGCAAGTTCAAATTCTTCTTTACGTTTTAGAGCAGCTTCCTCTGCTTTTCGATCGGCATTTATGTTACCGATTATTCCATGTATTATATCTTCATCATAATTCCTACTTTTCTTGATCAAACTTATCAATTCCACGACTTTATTATTTTCTCCGATTTCCTCTCCAAGTTCCACTGCAACGAGTTCTAAATCCTTTTTTCGTAATCTCGCAAGTAAAGACATCTTTCTAAAACTATACAATTATCCACTTCTTATCCCACTTCTGAATTATTAACTTATAAAACAAGACTAAATTCTTAGAATAACGAAATCACCATTTTTATTTTATCAAGATCGAATTTTTCACACTGTTGCCAAAAACATCAATATAAAATAACTGTTGCCACAAAAATACAATGCCGTTAATAATTATCTTACACACTATCTGACCAAAAGTATCCGGACACTCAGTTGTATGGATTTAGAGCGTACTAAGGCACATATTAATATCATGTTGGTACTCTTTTCGCATTGATGACAGCCTGCGCACGTTTGGGAAGACTTTCCACCAGGTGTTGATTGATGGCTATAGGAATTGACTTCCAAACGTCCTTCAGAGCTGAAGTGAATGCTTGCAGTAAGGGTGGTCGATTAGGCTGGCTACTTAATTTGCTCTCTAATTCGTCCCAAAGGTGTTCTATGGGATTTATATCGGAACTCTGAGAAGGCCAGACCAATTTTTGAATATCCATTTCGTCAAACCACCTCTGTGCAAGTCTCGATGTGTGAATGGAGCAGTTATCCTGCTGGAAGAGAAATGGGCCTCCCCTAAAATATTGCCACAGAGTTAGGAGGTGCAGCGTTTTCTAGAATGTCCTCATACCTGGTTCATGTTTCCAATCACAAGAACTGACGGACACAGGCCTAACGACGAGAAATATCTCAAACCATTATGCTTCGTTCACCAATCCTTACAGCTGGCCCAATGCAGTTTTTCCAGACATTAATTTTAACTAATACAAAACATTTCTTCTATAAATAATCAGGATTTAAGCATTAATAAAAAGCTAGTTTAATTTCTACTATTGGAAATGGCAGTTTGACAATTGCGTTTTTGAGTTTCTGCTTTGGGAAAGCTAAGATTCACCAAATTATGTTTTTTTGAAAAACATTAATCCTTCCAGAATCAGACAATACAAAAATGAATAAATTTCTCTGTTTTTTTTTTGTTTTAATAAAGGATGAGATATAGAACTATTCGATGAACGATCGGCTAATATAATTTACTTACCATGCAGAGATTATCATTGGAGTGATGTATTATGATTGTGGTTTAACTCCCGAACAAGTATTACGCTACTCAATTTGATACCCATAGATTTATTAAGTATTTCGAATAAATGAAAATTTTGTTGCTGTTGTTACTAATGGCACTTGCCATGGATAAGCCCGTTGATGCATCAGCGGATTTAAACCGAAATAAGCGTCTCTTGTTTTTGAAATAGCGCCAACTAGGGCCAAGTGTACGACTTTTGCTGCACACTCATCACATTCGCTTGCACAGCCCCTTTTTACAGGGGGGCATAGTCATACATCTCACAGATAGCACACAGAAGAACAGCCTTGCCCTAACTGGGAATCGCATCCGGGATGCCCAGATCCCGAGGAAGACGCGCTACCTCTGTGCCGGGACGCCAGTATGAAGGTTTTAGATTAAAAATGTTGATCGAATTTTCAATAACTGTTTTTTTTTCTTTTGAGAGGCTTTAAAGAATTATACCATATTTTCTGATGAGTTAAGAAACATTAATAAATAAAAAATAAATATAATGGTATGTACACCATTGGAGAATCCCCACTTATCCCTATAAGAAATAGAATATTAACAAAACCTTGCCTTTTCACCCTTGACAATGATTTCTCAACAGTCAATCATTGTCAAAACCAAAGCCATCAACACATCATTATCAGTGCGATAACCCAGTGAGAGGTTTCATTCACCAGTTACCGACTGAGTCAGATTCACGGGTATTAGGTGAAAGTATCGAATTCAATCTAGTATCAGTATCGACCAGTAACTAATGTAGAAAAATCGAATATCAATCCCGCTCTAATCCATAAGATGATAATGCAGTTTTGTTAATACAGTTATAACAGATAATGCACTTGATGTTAATACGGTTGTTTCAAATATTAACTCCTTAATTTGGTTAATTTTTTATTAATTAATTAGAAACTAAATTTCCCGCCAAAAATCTTCATTTCCCCACCGCCACATTAGAAACGAATTCAGTTTATTTCTCCCCACGCTAAAGAGGTTAGGTTTATCATGTTTCCGACCGATTATTTCAAACAATTCTGTTTTTCTTAGTGTTTGATGCATTTAAAATTAAGCATTTCTAATCTGCATCACGTTACACCAACTGGCGTAGAAAATTCACGCATTTGAGTTGCTCCAATTAGCATTAAAAATTCAAGCTTGGAAAGTGGGTTCTGATTTCTTTTCAAGGGATGCAAACTTGATTTTGTTTTGACCAGACATAATTTTTTTTTGATGATGATGACGTGTCCGCTTTACAACGGATAGAAGGGGGTGCAGTAGTTTCTGAGGGTATGGGCCCCTGTGCACCCGAGGGCAGAAGTCTGACTTCTAGCTTATCACATTAGCTTGCACAGCCCCTTTTTACAGGGGGGGGGGCATTCACTCATCTTACAGATAGAACACAGACGAACAACCATTCCCTGGCTAGGACAAGAACCCAGGATGCCCAGATCACGAAGAAGGAGCTCGACATCTGTGCCAGGATGGTGGCTTCTTGATAAATTACTTATATTAATTGTAATTAATCAATTAGAAGTAACTAAAGTAAAATTTTTCTTTGTTGACCACCTAAATAGGAATTAACTTAATTTTTTTATAGTACTTGTTGAATCATCATATTCATTTGTATATATAGAAAAGTAGACAGATTTTTTTTGTCCAGGTATTTCGTTCACATCTTGACAGAAATTTATAACATAAGGCTACAAACCAAATTTCACCACTTTAGCTCAATACGTTTTTGAGTTTTCGTGCTCACACAATTCCAGAAATGCATTTTTCTTTCTCAAGCAGAAATGAATTGTAAAGATGTGTTTTATATATATATATATATATATATATATATATATATATATAACACATCTTTACATATATAGATGTCTATCTATCTATCTATCTATCTATCTATCTATATAAAGTCATGGGATGACTGTTAATATCGTGTCGGTCCTTATTTTGCCCGGTGAAGTGCAACAACTCGACGTGTCATGGAGTCCACAAGTCTTTGAAAGTCCTCTGCAAGAATATTGAGCCATGCTATCTGTATAGATGTCCATAATTGTGAAAGTGTGGATGGTGCAGGACTTTGGGCACGGACGGACCTTTCGATGATGTCCCATAAATGCTCGATGGGATTCATATCGGGCGATCTAGGTGGCCAGATCATGGGCTGGAATTGTCCGGAATGTTCTTCAAACCAAACGCGAACAGTTCTGGCCCGGTGACATGGCGCATTGTCATCCATAAAAATTCCATGGTTGTGTGGGTACGTGAAGTCCATGAATGGCTGCAAAGTGATCTGCAAGCAGCAGAACATAACCATTTCCAGTCAATGATCGGTTCAGTTGCACCAGAGGACCGAGTCCATGCCATGTAAAAACAGCCCACACCATTATGCAGCCACCACCAGCTTGAACAGTACCTTGCTGACAGTTTGGGTCCATGGCTTCGTGCGGTCTGCGCTGCACTCGAACTCTACCATCAGCTCGTAACAACTGAAATCTTGACTCATCTGACCACGCCAAGGTTTTCTACTGGTCTAAGGACCAATCGATATGCTCACGAGTCCAGAAGAGTCGCTGCAGGCGATATCGTGCTGATAGTAAACCATATTCATAAATATCAAGACCTCTTCAAGACCTACAATAGCTAGACAAGAATTCCCCTTGTGATAATCAACCAAAATTATAACTTAAAAAGTCCCTCAAAAGTGCAGATCCCCCCTTTATTTTTTCTTTTCTTTTCTTTTTTTTTCTCTTTCTCCCATCTTGTGCTCATCCAACTGGTTAGATAACCTAGCGTTATAGGCACCGGGGGCACAAGATGGCGTTATGTTATGTTATGTCAGTAAAGGCACTCGAGTCGGTCTCCTGCTGTCATAGCCCAAGGAAGACAAATTTCGCTGCACAGTCCCTCGTACGTCCCACATTGATTCCTGCAGTTATTTGAAGAAGTGTTTCGTGTCTATTAACATTGACCATTCTACACAGACGTCGGCGGTCTCGGTCGTCAAGTGCAGGTGGTCGCCCACTTCGCTGTCCATGATGGGATGTGATTCCTGAAATTTCATACTCTCGGCACACTCTTGATACTGTGGATTTCGGAATGTTTAATTCACTAACGATATCCACAATGGAATGACCCATGCGTCTAGCTCCAACTAACATTCCACGTTCAAAGTCTGTTAATTCTCGTCGTGCCGCCATAAATCACGAAAAACCTGTTCACATAAATAACTTGAACACAAATGAAAGCTCTGGAAAACGAACTGCGCATTTATACCTTTTCGCTGCGATACTACTGCCATCTGTATATTTGCATATTGCTATCCCATGACTTTTGTCACTTCAGTGTATATATATATATATATATATATATATATATATATATGGAAAAGCGGGCTGAGGTCGTCAACAATTTAAGCCTAATCAGCGTCTCTTGTTTTTGAAGGAGTGCCAACTAAAGCCAAGAGAACGTTTTGGCTACAGACTCTTCACATTCGCTTGCTCACTCCCCTGCACAGGGGGGCACCTCACAGATAGTACACGGGAAAACAATCACGCCCTAACTGGGATTCGAGCCTGGGACGCCCAGATCAAGAGGAAGATGCGCTACCTCTGTGCCGGGACGCCGGCCAGTATTGGTGTTATCGCCCTAATAAACAATTCATAAGAAAGGGCAATACTTTTAATGGAATTGGTGAGAAATAGTTAGGAAATAAAATTTTGAAGTGAATTATTTTTATTGAATCTATTGTGCAATTTTCGGCGATTTTCTTTTGGGCGATTAATCCCTCGCGAATGGTTAATACAAGCAAAAAAAACTGTAAACGAATTTAAGAAACCTTTTCCCTACCGACTGAAATCAAAATTTGATATATAGCAGATGATTAGTTAGATATTGATAATCCCAAGATCACACGCCAATTTGATTTGTTTAATTCATTACTTTTTTTTATTTATCTCCATTTTCATACATGAAAAATGCAAACCGATAGATTGCCTACATTTCGGCAGATTTGATTCCAAATTTGATACATATATATCCGCATTTAAGATGTTAAATCTATGTACTGAAGTGTATATTTCTAGTTTTTATGATTCATTGTTATTAAGATCATATATGTTAAAACAGTCCGAGAGACAAACTACATACGAATGAATTTCTTGAAAAATTTGATAGAAGACTACAAATGTGGTGCAGATGCCTAAACCAAGTTTCACTCATCTAGCTCTAAGCGTTTTTGAGTTAAGTTGTTTAAAGGCAGAGAGAGAACAGACCGATAGATTTATTTCCAAAAATGTGTTTTTCAGATTAGAGAGTTCTGAAGCGTGAGATACTTCGAATTTTTTGATTATAATACTTTGATTGCATTTTTCATATAAGAGGAAGTAAGTCATACCAGACTCTCCGATCCGCCCGAAGGCAAACTGATTTAAACCACAAGAGCTGAATGACCGAACAGCCGAAACAGCAACACTGGCGATAACTATGGTTGAGTTCTAATGGTCATCCCCGGCCACGGTACAGCCCTTCCCGTAGGAAGTATGTCCCACAACCGTCATCAACCCCCCTCCTCGTATTAGTGTACACACCAGGGGTCAGAGGCCCAAACAACATGTCGGAATCCTCTCATCCTCATTTCGAGGTTCACCCCGGGGTGTTAGAGAAAGCAAGGAAAAAAAATATCGCTTTGAATAAAAAGGAAAATATATAATTTAACGGTATTCTAAACTTATCCGATTTGTTTAAATAAACAAAAGGCACTACAAAAAATAGCAGTTCTGATAGTCTATATGACATAAATATTATAGATTTTTGGTGTAGAATTAATCTTGGGAGGATCGGGCCATTTTAATTCGATAATCGAGACCGTGTGCAGTATTCTCAAAATGACAAATATACTTTGTAAGAGTGGAAAGGCGTAGAAAAAGGAAAACATTTCCTGTCATTTATCCTATGACGTCAAAAATGATGACCATCTGCTCCCGAACTGAAGGCAGATGTCCAGCGCCAATGGATTACCTGGGGACGAGTTGAGCCTCTGCATGGGTGAGAATTTTTGTTTCTTTCTGCTTCTAAAGAGATTTCATTGCTAAGGACTCGTTTGTTTGAATTTGTACTTTGATTATTATGATAAAATATTTTTAAATTTTAAAAGAGAATTTTTTTGAAAATGTATTTTTATGATAAAACAAATGTTTCAAGAAAAAATTAATCGACTTAAATGTGAGCATGAGAAATCAATAGCTAGTAAAAATGGTAAATATTGATCCTGTAGTGAATTTAGCCTGAAATATATTTAATTTTTTTGGAAAATTTCTTATTTTTTTAAAAAAAATTAATACTTTGTTATTTTTTGTTTTAAAGCCTTCATTAAACTACTAAAAGTTGCATAAGAAAAATGTGATAAACAAAATTGTGAAAGGAGTTTTTCGCAGTTTCTATTTGGAAATTATAAAATAAGTTTTTTGGTTTCGTTGTAGCCAAATCGCAGTTTTATGATCATAGTATTCTTGGTAATCAGAAAGATTGATTCCATTTTATGTATTTCAAAAAAAAGAATTTGACTTTTGATTTTATTTATTAATACTAAATTTTATTTATTAATATTAAATTTATTTATTAATACTTAATACTAAATAATGAATAACAATAATAGTTTTTTTTATACAAGTAATATAAGTTAAAGATGCAAAGGTCTTTCTTTTATTAAATATACGGAAGGTTAGAAATATATAACATTTTGAAAAATTGACAATTAAGAAAGACAATCAGAACATCAAATTCTATTTCCCTTTTCCTTACAGAATTGAAGTATAATTTTATTTAGAATAAAGATACTATCTTAGAATTGTATAAAAGAAATAAAACAATGTTCTTAAAGTGAATATAATAAATGAAGAATAGATATATCATTTGGAAACATTTTGGAAGATTTAAGAGAGGAAATCAGAACATCAAATTCTATTCCCCCCCCCCCCCCAACAGAATTAAATGATAATTTTATTTCAAATGAAAATGACTTAGTATCCCATTTAATATTCCATTTTAAGCATAGTTCAAAACACAGGTCTCGATGCAAAGCAACTCTATGATGAGTCTATTAAATCTTAACTAAACTATCCCTTAAATATGAGTTTAAATTGAGATTTCATTATCTGACAAAAATTCGAATAATGTAACTTAAAATGCAGAGAAAACTCGATACTTCTTTGTTGTTGAGATCAGATAATTCATGCTCTTATTTAAAAAATATTTATTTTAATATTCACAAAAAGTCTAATGAAAATAGTGTGTTTATGGGAAAAAACGCAAGTAAGATTATAAGTACAAAATAAAACGTTGATATATAATTGCATGTGCAGCTCTCCTGCTGTAAATAAAAAATTTTGAAAAAAATTTTTGTGTTGATTTTTTTATCAGGTTAGAACATGACGCGGTTTTCCAAAATTTACGGGCAAAAACTAAAGATAATTAGCCGTCGAAAATCATCAGTTGAAGAATTTTTTTTACCTGCATTTACCAGTGATGCATTATTATTATGAATACTTTCTTAGAAAGCAGATGCGTTTTTAAAAGGTTGACCTGCTTTTACCATTATTGCTTTATTATTACGTATGCTTCTTTGACAGCAGATGCATTTTTAAAAGGTTGGCGAAGAACAATGACATCAAAGCTGTTATTTCATCTCAAAATCGATCGAGCTAGAAAAATTTTCAAACTGGTTTGAAACAATCAAGACTTAACGATTTAAATTAGTTTAGACAAATAATGACTTAAAGATAGTAATGTTCTCACATGATAACTTGAATTTTGCGATCGTAGAATTCATTTTTAAAATATTTTTTTTACCACATTTTAGATTTTGTTATTTGTGGGTTATTGGGAGCTCACTATTATTTATGAATATTATTTTGAATTTGAAGTAATACTTTTAATTACATTAACAAAATATTTAATAATGGATAAATAATTAAAAAAAATGGTTTATTTTGTTTTACAGATGCCTCTATATTCTGCTGATCACATAGAAAGAAATGTTTGATCACTTCCACTCTGTGATCACCCTCAACCGTTAAAGCGAAAATTGCTGTCATCTTCTAATGCTGCTATCATGAACTTTTCTTCCAATGAAACCTTCTCTTGCGATGTTTATCAATCGGGTGGAGTTCGGATATCATTCAACGCAATTCTGATTCTTGTCATCATCATAGGTGGAGTCGGAAATTCTCTGCTGACTATTCTTGTCTTCCGCAACACAGAAATGCATTCTGTCATTAATGTGCTGCTGGCACTCATGTCCATATCGGACGCTGCCCTGTCCATTGTTTGCGCTCCACTTGATTTAATTACTGTCATAAATCACGAATGGATATTTGGAACTCGCATGTGCTGTGCACACGCTTTTCTGCTATCAGTATTAGTGGTACAAAACGTTGTAGTATTGGTGATCATTAGCATAGACAGATATTACATATTAATTCATAAAAAAACCCATCTATATGGATGCAGACCATCATGGTTGATATGTGGATGTTTGACTTTTTCTGCAGCTGTTTCTAGTCCTCCATTATTTGGTGTGGGCCAATTTACATTTATAAATGAGCACTGTGGTCCGTTTCTAGATCAAGGCATTGGTGATATCATTTATTATGGATTATTTTCAAGTTTTCTTTTCGTGTTACCCTGTGGTCTTTTGTTGTTGGCTTACGTACATATCATTGTTACCCTCAAGAAAAAATCTTGTAAGATCCTTCCAGAATACCACACAGGCACGTGCAACCATTTTCTCAAAAGCTACCAAGACATCGATGTTCGCTTCAAACAGAAGACTTTTCCGACCATCATTTGCCTTTATGTGGCTGCTATGACTTTTAAATTACCTCTCGCCATTACGTTGTTAGCGAAAAGTGTCACCGGGTCCATCAGATGTCCAGCCTCTCTGCGAATTGTTGTTCTAGCTTACGTCAACTGTGCAGTCAATCCTTTCATCTATGCGTTTAAGATTTCGAAGTATTGGATGGCTTTGACTGGGAAACTTAAAACTGTGAAGAATCGAGTGAATAGTTTGCGTTCGAATAGAAGGAGTAATCCACAGAATGTGTATAGAATATCTAGACCCTCAACCAGTTCTGTAATATAAATACAGGTCGTTTTAGAAATGCCGAATTCAAATACCAGCGAACCTTTTGTCTTCTGTGCTCATCTTATATAAAAAAAAAATTCATCTCAGGAATTGCATTTCTTTTTACAGCTGACTTACTTGACGTTATCATCAAATTTTAAAAATCTATCTTATTGACAGTGCTTTTTCCAATCGCAGTACCTATTGATGTTGTGCCGCATATCATCATCCAAAAACTGAAACTTTGAGAAAAAATAATACAATCGGGTAATTGAAGTTTTAGTATATTGATCTACAATGATATATGCTATAAATATTTAACTACCTTTATGAAACAACGCAATATGGTAGAGTATATGTCATTTCTAATTTGTGACAAAAAGAATGAGAACGGTGACAGTATTAAAGTTCATACGAGGGTTATTTTTTTTCAAGGTCCGATTTGTCGCTAAATGAAAATCACAGTCAGAACCAAGAAAATTTTATATGGAGCAATGGGATACAACATTAAGCTACTTTTCGATGTAATCGCTGGTCCAATTTGTACATTTGTCGTGGCATGGTACCAATCTTCCAATACCCTCATCATAGAATAAATCGTCTATGTTTTCAGCCAATTCTGTACGCTGGTATGAAGCAAATTGCTTGTGGCGAAATGTTTGTCCTCCTAGTCAGAGTTTCATGTGGAAAGAGAGTGAAAATTTGTGGGTGCCAAGTCAGGACTAGATGGTGGGTGATAAAAAGCTTTCCATCCAAAACGCTCGAGAAGGATCGTTGTTGCTACTGCAGCGTGCGGCCTCGAATAGTCAAGATGAAGAACAATGCCCTACGACTTTCACTCACAATGGTAAAGAGAGTTGACAATGAATTTTCTGAAAACAAATGACCCAACCCAGAAATTGTGAATTCGCGAATAGCCTGATCCACGCGCTGAAAAAAATTGTCGTTTTCCCTGGCCTCCTGCATCATGAACATATGTGCGTCCAGCATCAAAGTTCCTGCACCCTTTCCGCACTTTGCTGTCACTCATGAACTTTTACCCGTAAACTTTACTCATCCGTCTATGAATTTCAGCTGCATTGCTTTCCTCTGCATGCAGAAATCGAAAGACTGAATGCAACTCACATTTCGTGGGAGACTCTATTTTTCGAAGCATGTTTATGTGCTGCTCCCTACGTACTCATGAAATGACAACCATGAGCGTTCGCCTGACTAACTACAGACACAGCGCAAGACGTCTACATACAAACCTGGCGGATTTTTCCCGAAGCTTTCCTTTAATGACCAATCGGACATTGAAAAAAAATACAGCCGTTGTACTTTACAGCACAAGTTAAGAAAAAGATTAAAAAAAAACATTGTAAAAAATCCAAAAGACAATTTAGAAATATAATTTTCTTTAGATGGCTCACTAGAATAGCATAAACCGTTAATGTACTCATTTTATACTGCAGCCGATTTTTTGGAAGTGCTGCTTTCTTTTTTGTCAGAAAAACAGTTTATTATATGTGTAAAAACAATTTATTATGTATGCGAACTTCAATTTATTATGTATGAGAACTTCAAATTTAATAATTCTGTCAAGAAATGTTCAATTACAAATAAAAAAAAACTAACTGTGATTAATATTTGCTTTTATTTATACAAGAGAAAGCTATAATATTATTAAATTTTTATTTCTAGAATCGATTTAAATAGATTCCTAAAATATTTTTGTGACAATACTTTAAAAAATATATTGTACTTCAATCTTTTCACCCGTACAAGGAATGTTATTGAAACATTTTTCATTGTATTTATCATAAATAATGCTCTTTTATAATAATTTTAAGTTATATTTTATTGAAAAATATCTACATTTTTTCGGTACTGAACTTTTTGAATTTTTTGAGTAACTAATTTAATTTTTTCCTAAAGAGATATTTTTAAATTATGTAAAAATGTCTCTTCAAAAATTATTAATTTATGATGCATATTAATTTTTTGAAGAAATACTACACGGATAAGCGTGTACTCTTTCCTTATATTTTCTAAAGTCCGCTATTATCAGAAAACAAATAATAATAATTAATAACTGCTTTTTTGCGTTTTCGTATCTTGGGACTCTCTAACATAGAGAGAAGAAAATGAATCGAAAGTTCACAAATTAGTAGCATAGCTTGATCAAAAACTGAAAATCAAAAAATATCGATTTATCAATTGATAATTACTGCCATATTTTAATTTCTAAGCAATTAATAGTTTTTGGAAGGCATATTCACAATGTAATTAAAATACCTTTAGACCTATATATTGATAAGATCAAGAATATTAAATTAATATTGATAAGATTCTCAATTTTCCATAAGTCACGTGCATTAAAAAGAAAAACACTTAATGTTTTGTGATTGATGTGCATTATTTGTGACTAATCTGATACTTTAGACTAATCTGATTAAATAATTAATATTTTGTGACTAATCTGATAGCTTAAAACAGTGTTTTTTTAGTCTGTAGAAAAATTAATAGATAAAGAAGTTACAGTTCTTGTATCAACTAACTATATTTGTAATTTGTCTTTAAGGATTAAGGATATTATGATGAATTTTTTATATCTTAATTTTATATACTAAACTCTAAGCAATGATTTTCTTTAATTTCATAAGAATTTCATTAAAATATTAATTGGAAAACAAAATTTTTGTATTCTATTGATATATAAGTTATAAAAACAGAAATGTTCACATTTTTGTGATCATGCACTTTAAATAATATGCCCTTGTTTCATAGAGATAGTTGATAAATTATTAGTATTTTTTTTAATTTGGCAGCCGATTTTATATTTTTATTCATTTTAATTGTTTTCATCGAATTAGTCCCTTTAGTATTGCAAAAGATCCAAAAAACTTTGTCTCGCATTTATTTTTTAAAAAATATCACATTTCCTATTTATTTCATTTCGTATTATCATGTGCGCAAAATGACATTTTTTAATTTTTTTTGCTGTAGTCGTTAACTTATTTTTTTAATCGGAGCTTTTGTAAATGCAATGTTAATGCTTTATTAAAAGCTGATTTTTTGAGATGCTCGTGTAGATAATAAAATGCTTATTTTGCACCTACGGATTTTCATTGAACCCAAAAACCTCATCCCAAAAGCAACATCATGTTCTTACATGATAATAAAATATATTGTGTTTTCTGTTCCGATATGCGTCTTATTTAGAGGGTTCTTTGCTGTTTGTAAGAGTCCAGTATCAACGAGTGTAGTGTGTTCCTGCGTGCTAAATGAAGCTGGTCTTCGGTGTCCATCAAGTTTCCCGCTTGTCCTCTGGCTAGGTCGGAGTATTATGCCATCATTAATTTTTTGCACTGTTATGCTTTCTTTTAGTGATAAATTTTCTTTTAAATTTTAATACATGTTCTTTTTATTTACGTATAATTTGATTTCACCATTTGCTTGGCACAGTATAACCAAAAATGGTTCTTACGTCAGTAAATCACAAATAAACAAATAGCACAGTATTCGTTCTGAAAAAGAGGTCAATTTCTTACGTAGATATCAAAAATTGACTGATAGACTTATTTTCTTAGAAAAATTTATTTATTCTTCGAAAGATGAACAAATGTAATAATTTCTAAGAGGAAGTATTTTAAATAAATAAATTCATTTTTACAACAAATAATTGCATTTTTTTAACTAAAAAAAGACGGAGTCATGTGCATACACTCAATAAATACAACGTTTTCGTAATTACGTTGCTTTACAGCGTAACCTTCAACAATGTAGTGAAGAGGTTTAATCCTACTAACGAATCTTTATTATCGTTTCTCTCTGATGACAGAGTTTCTTACAAGAAAAACGTCCTTCTACAAGCCTTATGCTTCAAGACTTTTTTTTTACAAGTGATGAATGCTTCACATTAATACAAAAAAATTATAGTACTATCCTTATAAAAAGGGATACAAATTTTGTATCTTAAAAGAAAAAGAGAGAGAGAGAGAGAAAAAAAACCCTCTCTGAATGTCCCATTCATGCTGAAATGAAGGGATCGTAATTTTTCACTTCCTAAACAAACGACTGTTTGAAATTGTGACGTCACACAAATAACAATGTCTTAAGCCAATTCGTCCAATAAAACACAACGGAACAAGAAAAAACATCACGGAAAAAAAAACCCACTTGCGATTACATCAGCCGTTTCCAAAAGGGACTTAAGGCAAAATGCGTTGGTCGTCTTCAATTTATGGGATGCCATGGACGGGGGCAAAAGGGATGAAAGCTTCCTCGAGCCATGACGTCATCGTCCCAAGGTCGGGACGACAGTAATGAGGTTCCATTAGACAAAAGTCGAGAGGAAATTCTATCCCGAAGCATCAATTAGCGCGGCGCTCCGGAAATGAGGGTGGGATCAGTTTCATTTCGGCCAATCGACGTCGGTCTGAGGCCATGGGAAGAGACATCTCAGGAATGCAGAATAGGTAGATGCGGAAAAACTGGCAATAACTGCATAGAGTTAGAATATTACTATAAATTAAACTGAAAACTGTGATTTCTCTCCTTTTTACTTTAAGCCAGCTGTTTTCAATCTTTTAGAACGGGGGACTCATTTTATCATATCAGTTTTCTTCCTGTGCTTCGATATATAATAAGGTGTATTGAAACTTGCTTTTATGGTGTATTGAAACTTCCTATTAATTTGATTCTAATTCTAATTTTTTAAATAAAATTCTGTTTTTATTTATCTATTATACTGCGGCCAAACCAAATTTTAAATATCGTTCAAAGGAGGGAATTTTATATCTGTAATGGTATAAAGAAATTAATTAACATAATTAATTTCAGAATTTTAAGCTTAATTTTACCAATATTAATTGCATTCTAAATTATTCTCTTATTTTCTAATCTCATCCCACTTTTTCATTTTAGTTAATTCAACAGAAGCTTTGTAAAAATGCTTAAATATGCATTTTTACACGCTTCGAGTGAACGGATTAAAAACTCTCCTGCCAAGCATATTCTTTTTAAAAGATGCCTGAATTCTCCTACCTAAATCGACAAATGTATAGAAATCCCTATCAAAATCTCACAGTATATAAACACCAGGAAAAAGTTTTTCTCTCTCTTGCTTCTCTTACGTTTCTTATGCTCTGGTGTCGCTGGTGAACAGACGCTATTGGTCGCTCTTGTTTGTACATAAATTATGCGTTCAGGGATGGAATAAAAATGAAGCTAAAAATTCCAAGTGTCTCCTCTGTCCCCGGCCATGGTTCTGCTTAAAATATCATGTATACATATATATCTTGATGATATATCTATACATAATATATATATCCTAGATAAAACTTACCAGGTATCAACATATAAGACTTATCTTCTTTCTTTACTTTTAAAATAGATTTACTATTCTTAGTTTACAATAGTAATCTAGCAAACCACCTCTCTCGAAACAACGTAGTGAAACAGGAGAATAATTCTCTTTTTCGTAATTTATATTATAATGACTAAAAAACTATCCCTACCTAGTAAGACGTCCAAATTTATTAAAAATCTTCAAACAGAAAAACATTTAATAATTAAACTTTAAAACTGTATATTCTTTTCAGTAATATGTAAAATCCAGTATGTTCCACAGTTGACCAGAGCAAGCACGTCACTGTCTTTCGAGCACAATTTTCATGCAAGATGGAGCTCCTTCACATATTGGCCGCTGTGTAAAGGGCGTTCTCCATAGTAGTTTTACAGAAGCACGTGCCGTCAACCGTCACTTTCGTGATCTGTGGCCTCCCCGGTCTCCAGACCTAAATCCATGTTTCCATTGGCTTTGGGGGCATTTAAAATATCTTGTAAGTCGTGATAATTCAAAACTTTACATGACTTAAAAAGCAGCGTCTCACAGCATGTCCTAACTATTTCCCAGAACACACTACGGTCAACTGTGGTAATGTTATCTTACGATACCAGATGTTTTCGGAAAATGATAGTCGTCACATTGAACCTGTTGTATAGTAATTAAATTTATATAAAAAATGCTAAATGGGATATTCCTTTGAAAAACTGTCCCTGGTGACGAAATTTTAAGCTATTTTTTTATTCGCTCAAACAAATTCCCATCCCTTCATTGCGACCTATACAAAATTTCCTAATTTTCTGAACAATAGTTTCACCCGCAGACAAATTTTAAGTAGAGTCGTTTGATTATAGATACTCAGTACTTTTTGACATTATCGCCATGAAGGCTTGTAATATTAGTGAACCACGTTTTCGATTCCTGCTCAAAAAACGTTGCTGCCAGTGTGGTAAGTTGGATCTCGAAGTTCCATTGAAGCTACTCATTAATCTGGAATTTTGAATTTTCATTTAGGGAATGAATATGGAATAGAAATACTTAAACTGACACATTGTGTGGTATTGGTTAAACATGCACAGGGTATGCTGATTGTTCAGTTCATTACCTGGGATTCCAGCATCCTTTGTTTCATTCGAACTTTAAACTATGAAAAATTCGCTGAATAAAGTCACACAGAGAGAGAGGCTTAGAGCCGAAGGATTTTAAACTCTTCCTTGGAATGAAG
The DNA here is from genome assembly GCA_026289955.1 of Argiope argentata. Lineage (NCBI taxonomy): Eukaryota > Metazoa > Arthropoda > Arachnida > Araneae > Araneidae > Argiope > Argiope argentata. The sequence continues at coordinate 5,879,979 of JAOUZG010017606.1, read as the reverse complement.
AGTTGACTGGAAGACAGTTCTTCCTGAACAATGAGGAGCTTTGAAGAAACGTTCTGGTCCATCTCACGTCTACGGAGATAAGATTCTTCTCAGAGAGTATCGAAAATCTGGTCCCTTGAAATTACAAATACTTGGAAGTTTACCACGATTATATTAAAAAGTAACCATTTAAGAACAGAACTATTCGTCATAAAATAATCGATCGAGCTTACAAAGCGCTATATTGATAATCCAAGGAATTTGGCAATCTTCTAGCGAAAAGGGAAACTTCTTAGCATTTAAAATCTTCCAGATTCGATAACAAAATTAATTTTTATCATGCATGTGTTATTCGATTAAATTTTTCATCAAATTTGTTGATTCTAAAATGCCGAACTTCCTACCTCTTTCAGAATCAGAAGATGAATAAAGAAAATTATGATTAGAACACTTTCGTCTCTTCAGTAATTTGATGATGTAGATTTATCAAAAAGTTCATTTTAATACTAATTAGAAATAGGTATATGCAATTTCAAATCTTAAAGAATAAGAACATAGCTGCATTGAGACATTTGAATTATAATTCTTCAATACCTTACATCCTTTATAATAAATTTTTCAAGAAAATTATTTAGGCCAGGGAGATTTTTTTATACTTATGAGTAGCAGACTTTAAATTGGGCTCTATCATTGTCTGAGCCTTTCGAAATATCCATAGAGAAAATAAAGAATTATTACAAGTGAATATCTTGCAAGAAAGAAAAATAAATGCGAAATTATCTATTTTTCTAGCATGTTCATAAGTATGGCCTCTCTTTATACAAAGTAATGTATTATTTTTCTTTAAAATTTTCCTTCCTTTATTTATTTATGTTTTATTCTATTTTCCTCAATTTTTTTTTATTTCCACCTCATGTTTTTCTATTTATTTTTCTGTTTTCTATGTTAAAATTTTCTATCATTCGGTAAATTTTATTATTTACTAATAACGTTTGCATGATAATATTATTGTGCAACATTATATAAATAATATTGTTTGAGGTATTCATACTTCTGCATTTTTTATGTGTATGCCTTTTTATTTTTTTGTTTAGGCTTTCTTATTTTCCTTGGTCGTTTTTAGCGGCCTTTACACCTTAGACATATAAGTATGAAAGTTTTATTTTGAATATCTAGTCTATCAATAGTTATTTAAATTCTAATTTTAAAATTTTAAATATAATCTTTTTACTTATATAATGTTTCTTTCGGCACACAATTATCGTTAAAACCAAACAGAATACTTATGATTAAAGGTTATAAAATAAAAAATAATAATATTGTTTTTAGGACATTTTTTATTTGTCGTATACCAGAATAAAAAATAAATCCATTAACCATCCATAAATTTAAAAAAAAATCATTTTCATTTATGTTATATATACTTCTTTCATTTAGTTTTAGATGTATAAATACAAAGTATAAAAAATATGCAATAATACAAAACAAAAATAAATGCAATAATACAAAACAAAAAAAAAACACAAAAATAAACACTTTTTTAATCGAGAATGTATTTTCTTTTCAAAAATTATATTCTTCACTAATAAGAATTAAAAATTCGATTTAATCAACTTTTTATGCACATACTCAATTATTACCATTCAAAAGCTGAATTTTAATCTGATCATATTCTTATTTGCCTAATAATGAAACAAAGAATTGGAATAAATTTTGCGATATCTATTATATAAATTAAAAGAAAAAAAAATGTTTAATATAATATTTGAAAACGATACTTACTTAATTGACAGAAATTCTTTATCACAGTCAAACATAAGTATGATTTTAGTAGATAAGGTATATAAAAATAACTTCATGACAAATGAAAAAAAGCAAATAGTGTTCTTAAATAAAATATTATAAAATAAAATTATAAAAAAGAAAATATTTATTCATATAAATTTTAACAAAAGAGCAAACGATTTTATGAAAAAGGAAATGCGTCAATCAGACAAAAAAAAAAAAATCAAAACAAAAAAAAATGTCTCAAACGAAATTAAATTAATTATAAACAAAGAGTTTTTTTTAAAAAAAACAGTTACGGATATTTTAATACGTGTTGTTACATGGAAATGAAAATGCTTATCTAAATGAAATGTTTATTTTTTACTGTTCGAAATTGAAAACGATGAAAAAAGGAAATTTTTTTGCTGTTCAAAGAATAGTTTGGCATCATCTTATTCTTCTTACATATTTTAGTTTATTCGCTAGCATGATCAGTGAATATATATCATCTATTGCAGTTGTATGAAGAATAATGAATACATTTTTAACGAATGAAAATGGGAAATATTTTGAAATTTCGCACAGATTGACTGCCCAACTATCTAATAGGAACCTATAGAGATTTCAAGTCGGAAAAAATATTTGTTGCACATGTTTAAAAATGGAAGAGAATGAGTTAAAAATATGACTCATAATCATCGCATGAGAACAAGTACAACTAGAAAGAAAATTCGAATAGTTTTCGAGCTTATTTTTGAAGAATAATAGTTCAGGATATTCGTGATGACATATGTATAAGTAATGGATGTGTACTCTTCATTAGACGGAATAAGTACAGCAAACTTAATATTTCGAATTTCGAATGCAAATCAAATGGTTTCAAGAACAGAAATATTTCATTCCTATATGAATAATATGCAGTAGAAAGCGATATATTTTTAGAGAGAATTTTAAACTTTGGTGAAAGCTATGAGAATTGTTACGAATGAAAGTATGAAATGCTTACAAGAAATGAAAATGTTTTACTTAAATCAAAAAACCAGCTGTCTATTTAGCGGAAAAAATTATTTTTCTTTCTTTAGTTCTTCAATGCATCGTATACGCCGATTTTATTTGTGGACATCAAATAACTAATTCTTTGTACTTCTGTGAACTTTTGGAAAACGATAATGCAAAATTAAATCTGTCTATCGGTACAAAATGTGCTCCGTTCTAATTTGCAATGCTTTTCTTTTACAAGCAAATTCCTTCACCAAGACAATCACAAGTAATGCAATACAAAAAATAACTTCCCTGGACAATATTGAAAGATTTTCTTTGTTGCCTAAATTTATCACCATTGGACTAAAATTTGTTTAAATTCTCTAAGAATGGTTACGAGGAGAGCTATTTTCACTGGGTGAAGAAGAAGAAGCATTTTTCTCAATCGACTTTACACACATTAGACTTCATTTTATTATAAGGAATGAAAAATTGCTCAATACTTTGGACATAAAGGGAAATGACATTGGTAAGTGATAATTCAAAAAATATATTAAAATATATTTATATTCTATCCGCCTGGAATATGATTTGAGTTTCGAGATATAATAAAAATGTATTCTGACGTGATTTTAACTATGCATGCATAATTGTTATTCATACTAGATAATAATAATATTCAGTTTTAATGGATTAACTTTATTCAATTACAATGTAATAGATATTTAGAAATACTTATGAATTTTGAACCATGAGAGATGAAGGTAATGTTAATTCTTTTTAATAGGAATTTAACATTGCAGCAGTAAGCATAAGTTAACTGGTCTAACGGTATGAGTTATTAGTCTTTCGAACAAGTGAAACAAATATACTCTAACAGCTCCCATTTCAGGTAATAAGAAGTCAACTTTTATTTTGCCATTTTTTCACTGAGAGGCCGGGAATGAATTAATTTGAGATATAAATATTGAAAAAATTATTCCTGAATAAACCATTTTAACTAACATTTAGCACGTTATTTATTTCATGTAACTTCTTTGGCACTTGAGGTTCAGCGTATTATAATTTTTTTTTCACAAAAGGTATTTATCAGAAGCAATTTTAATTACTCAGAATGAATTTTTTAACATTCTTGTCAAATTTTTTCGTTGATTTTTCCTATTAATTTTTAAGTAAAGTTTTAATTTTGAGAGATATCCTTAAATTACGAATTTCAGTGGAATTCTTTTATTCATCTATTATTCTTAGAGAGACGAATTTGTTTTCTAATATTTTATTATTTATTGTTATGAAATATACTATCGAAACATTTACTTTTTCTTTCTATGACATTAATATAAATAAGAATGTTCAGCAATAAAATATTTTGAGCTATTTTTATTCATATAACTAATATTTATAATTCTAATTGTGAGCAAAAAATGAAATTTGTGCGAAGAGAAATATTTCCTATTTAATCGGCAGATGGCGGTGTGAAACACTCTATTAGCATGGTGTTTCATTGCATCCGAAATGAAAACATTTTAGTTCTTCCATATTCCATCCTGTTTTTGAAAAGAAATTGCACCTGTTTTTCTTATAATGGGCTTCTTTCGAAACTTAACTGTGCACCTGGAATAATTAGAAATAAATGGAATATCTTATTTGAATATGCAGCTGAAACAAAATTATAAAAAATGATATTTTCCAAGAAGTTATTTTATTGAAATGATGCATATTTTTTTTTAGTTTGTTCACTGTGAGATTAATGCTATCTTTTTTAGATATTTATTTTCGATGGCTAAATATTTATTATTGATTATTGATTTCAGATTCTAATTAATTGTCTTTTCTTTCCTCTCATGACTTTTCCCAGTTAGTTCATATAATGTAGTGATCATGTCTTACACAAATTCTCATTGAGAAGGAGGTAAAAACACACAACATGTGTGGTTTTTTTTTCATTGTACAGTAGTGAGAATTTTTTTTTTTATTGAATTGTCCAATATATTAAAAGAGCCAATATTTTTTAGTCACATCGTTACCTACTTTAGTGTTGTACACAAAACATATATTTAATGAAATAAAGAAAATGAAACATAAATTAAAAAATTATATTCTAAGACTAAAATCAACGTAGGAAAAGGAAATAAGGTTTTGGTGTTAAATAATATTGGTGATATAAAAATTTTTAATGCTGTTTGCACGAATAGAAGAATATCATTTAATGGAGCCTTTATGATGAAACTTTTATAAAATATTTAATTCCTTATATTTCTAAAATTGTTTTATTTTTATTTTAACTAAAATTGAGTTTACCTTCGCTGTCTGTGGAACACTTACTTTTGCGCGCGTCCCTTAGAACAGAAAATGCAGAAGCTTCTTAGAAGAAAATGATTTGAAAATTCCTAGGGAAAATTAATAAAATGTTAAAATCAAATCGATAGTTATTCTTTTCCCAAGGTACTTGATAGAATATTTGGATATCATATATTTCCGAAGTTAGATTTTTACGTCTTTAGTGCCACAATATCCAACAACGACCAATGTTAGTGACAACGAGATGATCACTATAGAGTGAATGATAGTGTTAATCATAGTGTTAGTGATATAATAGTTAATGATAGTGTTAGTGATAATCAATCTTCGGACCCAAAGGAAAATGCGACGACCGATGAATTAGTGAATAAATAAATTTTGACTAATTCTTTCGTGTTAAAAAAGGCCTTTAAAGCGATGATAGCGACCTTTTCCTTATTACTTTCAGTAGCTAAGTTTCCCGAGTGGTTAAATGGTATTCTTATCTTTCTTGAGAGCTTTCCAGGTTGGATGTTCTGAAGTAAGGATACTTGTAGTTTAAGGAAGCATTCAAAATTATTGGTTTCGTATGAAACTTTGCGCTAAATTGAAGTGTTACGGATAAAATACACATGCCATTTTTTAAAAAGATAATTGTAATTATGTATTTTAGATAAAAACACGTTATATATCATTGCCTTATGAAATTACGTACTTTTTCCTTTAGTGTGAAGGGTGATGGATTTCAAAATTAAATTTCTGTGACGAATATAAAGTGCGTATAATCTTGTGAGAATGATCCATGTTGAATAAAAGTTTTAAATATTAAAAAAAATATGTAAAAATAGACTATTTGAAACTAATAGCAATCGTGGTCATTTTATTCGTTGGCCATGAAAACTACATGAGATTACCTCACACAATTAAAACTTCTCATAAGCTTTTAAAATTTCATAACGTCTGAATTCTAAAGGACATACAAACTTCCATTTAAAAATATTCATGCTTTAAAAATAAATATGACATGCCGAGATAATGGCGAGAATTTTAAAATATATAATATGCTTAATATTATATAGTGGTCTTAATGAAAAGAAAATGATATATTCAGTAAATTAAATACGAACATTTTTTATTTTATTACACTATTATTAATTTTTTCCAAATGATCTATTTAACTGCCTACTAGCTGACTTTGACAACCATTTGGTTGGCAGCTTTAATGGTGCTCAAATTTTTTAATAGAATGTTTTATGTAATTTGGTGACTTACTAGTTCATCTAAAGCATTTTTAAGTTTCAAATTTGAATACCCGTATAATTCATAGTATTTTAAAAATCTTACAAAGCTCTGTTCATTGTATTATATAGACGGTGTCCTGGCATAGGGGTAGCACGTCTTCCCCGAGAGCTGGGCTTCCCGGGCTCGAGTCCCGGTTCGGGCAGGGTTGTTCTTTAGTGTACTATCTGTGAAGTGTGTGAACATGCCCCCCCCCTGTGAAAAGGGGTTGTGATAGCAACTGTGATGAATGTATAGCTAATTCACACTCTTGGCTCTAGTTGACACTACTTCAAAACAAGAAACGCTCTTTTCGACTTAAAACTCGCTGATACCTCGGCAAAGTTTGTCCATGGCAAGTCCACTAACAACAAAAACAATAGCGTCTACCAACTTTTCTTTTTACCGCTTTTAAATATGAAATCGAAATGATTGAACCTCAGATAATGTTGAAACATTTTTGCTGAAGGCAAACCAGTTTAAAAAAAATAAGAGTACAGATGATTGAAGTATTGCATTACAGTGTTTTCAGTTATACAAAATGTTTTTCTGTAATTTCTGTCATATTCAATGAAAATTTCTTTGATTCTACATAAAATTCAGTTTACTACAATGAAAAAGAATTAATCAAATATAGCTGTTGGTACTGAGGATCTGTATAAAAACATAAAAATTTCAATTCACTAGAATTATTTGTTGACATAAAATGTAATTTTAAATTTCATTTAGATCCTTTTTTTAAATGCTTATACGTTTTATTATCGGTTTAGAAGCTAGCTATTAAATCTCGATTAAAATTTTGTTCTTGAATATTTGAGATTGAATATGATCTAGAATATGATTTATATTTGATAATGAATATAAAAAATCAAAAAGATCAAATTAATGATTTTAAAAGATCTTAAAAAACTCTGTCTTTTATTTATTCTTCTAGAAAATATGTTTTATATTTATTTCATTTAATGCAGAATACGAGTTGAAAATTATAATTTCCTTGGTTTGGTTGTAAGAGGCAGATTTTTAATTCGAACTTTTGACTACTTGATTGTAACTCATGAATAAAGACTATTTTTTTCATGCTGACATAGCGTATTTGCGCAAGCAAAAGTATTTTTATTATATATGAAGCATCTTATCCTATGAATATGTTTAAAAATGTATTAAAGCTTAGTTTAAAATCGAAGAAATATGTAAATTTATCATTACCATAGATATGAAGAAATATCTATGATAATGATAAATTTGGCAGCTAGAGCAAATGGTCTTGCCTTTAGAGCATCAACACACACACACACACACACACACACACACACACACACACACACACACACACACACACACACACACACACACACACACACACACACACACACACACACACACACAC
>JAOUZG010017606.1:5857638-5872300 GCA_026289955.1 Argiope argentata | reverse complement strand
ACACACACACACACACACACACACACACACACACACACACACACACCTTTCTATCATAAGAATTGACTTATCAGCGCAATTTTTCACTATTCCCTTAATTTTAATCTTTCATAAAAGTTATATTTTATTGACATGGTTTTGAGCCTACTAGTCACTATTGATGACTATAAATTTGGCGAATAATCTTTCTTCAACATTCGGAAACTTTCTTTATTAATGCCAAAAGTTACTGGAACAATGCAAAAAAAATTCCAGTTCCATCGAAATATTAATTTTCTGTGAAGGGAAGTGAAAATTATTTAACGCTTTTCTACTAATCTTATGTAACGTTAAACCAATTTTTTAAATTTATTCCCCTATTGTGACAGCACTCTGATTTTGGTATCATAGACAGTTTGTAGATTTTCCGGACTTCACTAGCTTATGCAAAATGGTTGTTATAATTAGTATTCATACATTTATACAAAATTCGTAGCAGCAATCTAATTTAGTCAGCAATCTAAAATCCATCCATACATATTTAATATATCAATTTCTTCGCTGGCAGAGAAAAAAAAATCAAGGTCAAGGATTCCATTATTATCGCAGAGTTCAAATCCAGGCCAGGGTTACATCAGCAACATAGGAAGCGTCGCCAGTGAAAAAAACACAAAGAGAATATAAAAAACAAAACAAAAATGAACCTCGAATGAAATAAAAAAAAATTCAAATGCAATATACAGCGGGGACTGAGGACTCAATTAAAATGATGTTTGTTAGCTTCATAGGATGTCATGTGACATCTCTGGACTACTGTTCAGGGCTTCATTCTCCGTCAGGCGACCGTCCGGTAGTCACCAGCTCTAAACTGTCCGGACTTCTTTTGCAGAAAGAATCTTTATTGTTTGCGAGAAAAAAAATAGGCCGGACTTCCGTCTAGTACCCTGTGTTGCAGCAGCGATCGGACTGAATGCCTTTCTACACGTGCGCGTCAAGACCTGCCTTTCTGGCTATAACGCAGGAATAGAGAGTGCGGCACTTAACACTTAGACCCATCTTCCAAGCTTATATTTATTGTTTCTTCCCCATCGAATCTTCTTCAAAGAGAAGATTTGAATCTCATTTTCATTTTTATCTGAAGGTAAGTTTTGTTGCACTTTTCTCACTTTTTAGCATGAAAAAACCATGCAGTTTTTTATTTTTTATTTTTAAGAAAAATGCTTGCGGATATGCATGCACCTTTAAGTAGAAAAAGTTTATACAATTCAAATGTTACAAAATGTTTTTAACTCTTTATATTTAGGAATCGTTCTAAGTGTAAGTTAATCTTTTTTATATCGTGAGAAATAAAATTATAAATTCAAAGGTTTCAAATGTTAATTGAAACTCAAGAGAATAGATTCGGTGGATATGCCTCAAGATCAGATAAAGCATATGTGAAAATAAGAAGAAGAAGGCACCTGTTGAACTAAGTTTACTGGCAAAAACAGCACATCTTCAATCAGTCCCAAGTCGATTTATTTAAAATCTTCTGTCTCGTTTTTAAAAATTAGTTATTGAACTTTTTTTAAATCAATGTTTCTCGAAGATTATGTCACATTTCTTGGAACATTCTTCCTTTTTACATAAAATAAATAAATAAAAAAATAATAATAAAAATCACTCACTGCCAAAATTAAAGTTAAGTATGAAAAAAAAAACAATAGCAGGTTTCATTACGATCAGTTTACGTTTTAAACGTCATTGAAAATTTATCTCAAAGTAATTGATAGATTTAAATATAAATTTACAATTCATGTATTATAATTTAGTTTTAACCACTGCATATAAATATGTTTTGTAATCAATTTTTAATTTTGAAAAAAAAAATGTTTGTTTAAATGAACAAACATTTTTTAAACCTTTTTATAAGTAAAAATAAACGTTTCACTATTAATGTCATCGATAATAGCTTTTTAAGTGATATGGATATGTTTTTTTTTTCTTATCACTCGCTACAGGATGCTCTCAAACTTTGGATAATTTAGATCTTTCAGCTCGGATTATGAGAGCTGTTTCATTCCCAGTGCTTTGTGATTACTACAGGAAGCATGTCATTTACATTTACATTATAAGAGTAAATGATATTTGGATATTCGAGGAGCTTCAAAGTTGCTCCCTGTTAATGAATTTCACATAAAAATAGCAAAAAACGGATAAAAATTGAAAATTATTTGAGATTAAAATTCGTCACATTGGGGAAGGTCTTCTATTTACAAAATAAACTGGTGGAGGAAAGATTTATGAAATAGAGATTATGAAGGATGTGGGAATATTTTATATTTCAGTGTGGAAGTAACACCAGTTTCACCCGAGATTTACTTAACATATTTACGCTCATCCTTGAAATTTTTTAATTGCTGTAATGTGTGTCTACTCCTACTTTTAAAATCATGTCGAATTTCTGAAGCCATCAACTATTCTCGTGTTAATTGTTTTGTATGTTAAAATCACCACAACTATAGAGATATAATTTAACAAGACTATATTTTAAAAAACTTCATTGTAAAAAAAAAAATAATGAAATTGTAATTTAGGAAATTGAGAAAAAACAGTCATACGTACCAACTTTCTTTATTTTAATTCATATTTTAGTTCAAATAAATGTTTATAATCTTTCAATATATAAATTTTTCATAACGAAAAAAAGTCCTGAAAATTTTTAATTTTATAAAAGCCTGTATTCGTATCATTTTTCTTGAAATTTTGGTTCCTTTCGTTTTGCAAAAGTCTTTCAGCATTTTTTCTTATAAAGGTTTTTATTCTTAAACTCATCATTGACATCATCATAATTGACTTCAGTGTCTTCAATACAATTTATAACAATTTTAACTTGCGATACGTCTACTTTAAAGGTATTCAGCAAATCACACTGTCTTTAAAATGAGGAAAATTAGACGGTTTTATTTCTTTGTCAATAATGCCCATATCTTTCAAATGCAGTCATTTTTCAGGACAGCCAATTTGGCAGATTTTGTTCGAATTTCATCAAACGTGAAGTCACACGGAGGGAAAAAAAGACACCTCGGTTAAGAAGCTCCGATATAAATATCAACTTCCATAAAATGAAGATTTAATGACACGTGAGAACTGTTCAATGTCAAGGCTTTGAGAAAACTTCGTTAAAAAACTTTATTAACAGATATTCACTGTATATTGTTGCATTTAGGTATTAAGAATTCAGCCTATTTTATTTTAAAAAACGTAAACATTTTCTTACAAATTTAATTTATAAAACATGAAAGGTAATTTTTATTATAAATAAAATATTACAGAAGAATACTTATTTATATGCATTTCTTTTTTTAAGAACAGAATTTCTTTTTTCTAGAACGGAATTTCTTTTTTTTAAGAACAGAATTCCTTTTCTTAAGAACAGAATTTCTTTTTTTCAAGAGCAGAATTTCTTTCTTTAAGAACAAAATTTCTTTTTTTTTAAGAACAGAATTTTTTTAAGAATCTGAAAAATTAAAACAATCAATATTTGAGAATTTCTGTTGAAAGTATATGTTTTATGTTATGGAAAATTAATATCATTTCGCTAGAGTTAATTAATTTTTTCACTTAAAAGAGTAGAATTTAGGAACTATTAATTGCTTTCCAACATCCTGTCACATGATAGATATCTTCAATAAAGGCTGCTTACACAATTTAAAAGGAGTTTTGTTCAGAAGGAAGAAAGCCCTTTACTATTCGAATTACTACTAAGAAAGGGAATAATAATCTATTTAGCACTTTTATTACCCGTCTTTCATACTCTCAGTGTTAATGAACTCATAATAATCGTACTGACAAAGTTTTGATTGTCTAGAAGACACGAATGGAAGTTTCTAGTTTCACTATTAACAACGCAGAAGCAACTGAAGGAAATAAAGCGGGGAAAAAATGCCTGGTATCTAAGAACGATTTTGTTTTCAGTCTGCCTTCACTTATTAGAAAATTAACGTTAGAACTAACCTGGATTATTGCCTATACCCAAGTTTTCCATATCCGCTAATTCCGGGTTTTAGAAAAAGTCTTAAATGTCATGTGTTTACAACGTAGCTATTCTTTAACTTTTCCAACTTTTAAACATTTTTTAGGAATTTTGAATTTCCATAATAATTTCCTTTTTCATAATTTTTTTAACCCATAAATGTAGAGAACTAGGATAAAAAGTTTGCTATTATATCTGATTTACGTTTTGAATTTTCATCGGATTTGCTTTTGTAACGTTAGCATCAGCTATTGTTTGAAAAGATATGGCATCTTTTTTTTAATCCTAGGACCATAAATATCGGATAAAGCAGACTAAAAAGTTTGATAATAGGATAGAATAGAGTTAAAATTTTCAAAAAACATGCGAAAAAAAATAAGCAAGGGTGAATCTTGTCCTTTTTTCCAAAATTATATGCATACATAATTTCGTCACTTTCATGGGTTTAGATTGATCTAAATAAGATACAGACATAAAAATTAAATTGATCTCGATTTATAAACTAAATACACTCAATACTTGCGATTCTGCTTGAATGGAATTCAAAGCATGACAATTTTTTGGATATTTCTATGATTTTTTAACAAAACATTCGAGTTTGATCAAAACGACGTGTGGCAAAAAGTCGGCAGTAACAACTCATGTTGGTTGCAGATCGAAAGGTTATTTGGCATATTATTGCACTCAGAAAATAAGTTCTTATTATGGCCTTTATGTATAGTTAGTAAAGAATTATTTTGCTACGTAATAGTTCTTCGTATTTAAACTGAAAAATTTGGTTTCTTGGTATTCATTGTATATTCCTAGAAACCTTAAAACAGGTTTGCATCATTATTCAAATATAATCCATCAATTTGTAGTTGGTGAACCCATGAAGTAGAAAAATGGTTTCTGGAGCCTAAAAGTTGCTCAGTGCATGGAAATAATTAGCCCTTTGCACTCCGATGGTGCCTTTGACTCACCATTGAAGATTGTGTATCATTTTGACGTTTCATTTATTTACTTTTCAAATTTAATTGTTAAAAGGGCAAACCTAATGGTTAAGGCATGTGGATTAATTTTTCAAAGAAATTCGACTAAAAAGAATTATGTATATTTATTTTTCATAGCAATAAACAAATCTTTGTATTAGGTGAATAATTTGACATCTAATTATTTGTCGGAGTGCAAAGGGTTGATGTATTATTTTAGCATTGATGTTGATTTCTTTTGCATTTGACAATATAATCAACCATAAAAAACTTTATTTAGACCTATGTTATTAGATTAGATTGTTGCAAATATCACAATTCTAATGGTCTCATAAAACAGTAAACTCATATTTCAAGAGTTTATTTATCCTATAACAAAGATTTCACTTAATATTTTATAAGAATTTTATTTCCTTAATATTACTAACATATAAAGTGTTTTCTATCTTTAAAAATTCTTTTTCTTAATTCCCGGGAAGAGAACGAAGCATATTTGGAACTGTATTTGTTTGTGTATACAACACTTCTAAAATAGAACAAGGCATAGAAGTAAAACAACACCGGTATATATCATAAAATTTTAAATAGCCTTGTCAACTGCAAGTTTATTTTTCTGTTTGTTTTGTATGCGATCACGATTAATTAAATCCTAACGAGCTGTGTAAATGAAATTTAGTGTATGGCTGTATTACTAAAACTGTAAATTTGTTTCAAATGTTTGACCAACTCTATCTATTATTTGACTGCTTGATCAGTCTATTTGTATATGAATATTAGAATGCGATAAGAATAAAACCCGAAAATGCAAGAAATCGGTTTAATAAAATTTGATATGCGGCTATGACACCAAAATTCTAGACCTGCATCAAATATTGGGTCCAGTTGTTTAAAAGGAAGCGACTAATTGTATATAGAAGTCTTTTTACTACAGAATGAAGCCACCGGTAAAATATGGCATTGGAAAACATTTCCAATATTTGGAATTACAAAAGAGTTCCCAATGTGTAAAAAAAAAGTGAAAGCTTTTTTTTTACCAGGCTTTATGAAGAATTAAGACTTAAAATGACTGTAGGAATGATTTGTAACAATATTATTGTGAAGCAATAATTAATTCACGACTTTTACAAAATTTGAACGGAAATCGAAATAAGAATGGCTAACAAAACAAAATGAGTTTGTTGATTATATATTACGAAATTTATTTACCTGCTAATTACTTATTTAAATAATTTGTAATAACCTCTTTTTGCATGGGATTTCTTTAGCTTGAGCGGCAGAGGCAATGATTACATCCAGCTTTAGTTCAAAATTTTTATTTACATGTAGATACGGGACACAGAACACACATAAAGCAAAAATACTAGAAGAACACAAAACCACTTCCTAGATCAAGACCGATTTTTCTTCCCCATCGTTCTTCTCTTTTCCCTCCGCTTTAGGCAAGCGGGGTTGCCATCAAAGGTGAGCGGGCCTTACATAATTATAAAAAAAATGTATAAAGGATTTTTTTTCTTTATTCTGCATTCCTACAAAATTAAAACCTTATTTTTTCGGAACATAAGATAATTTTACTGCCAATATATATTTATTTAAATTCAAATTAGCATAAAAATTATTTTAACGTCTATTTTATTCATTTCATCATTCATTATTATCATTTTCATTATCATTTCTTTAATTTTAAAGTCTCACCTCCAATTTATTCTTTGCTCGTCAGCAAGAAATTTTCGATACATTTTGGGTTGTTAATTGTTTCACGTTCGTTTCAATTAATACTGATAAATCTTCCGTGGATAGGTTACCAGAGATTTCCATACAGGTATAATTTTACAATGACTCCCCTTATTGCGCCTTAAATGAGTTAGTATCAAGCATGGGAATAATATATAAAGATTTTAATGTTTGAGATGAATGTTCTAAAATACTATGATACTTAAACTGCATATAGATGAAGGGAATCATCAGCAATATTCACATTTGAATTTCTAATTTTGTAGAGAAAACAATGACATCACGATTCTTTTTCAGTGAAAAATTCCTTACTATCTCCTTTCGAATCGCATTTTTAAAAAAAGTTCAAAATTACAATGAAAAGAATAAAGACAATTCCTTTTTAGATAAAAAAAATACTTGGGCCCAGAATGCAACCTTCACTACATGAATAAGATTGGTAATTGCATATTGATGGAGACATTCGAAGTTTCAAAATCGTGCTTCTCATGAGAGTACAAAGGCGTAAATGTGAAGAAATTAAGCAACGCGTTTAATCGATTGTTTAGGTGTCAAATAAAACATAGGTGAGCTGTTTTTTTATCATTCAAAATAGACTATTGTACTAGTTTACCTAAATAAATCGAAATTATTGTTTGAATTTTGTTTTTTGAAAGTCACGTTTTCTGTGACCTGTAGAAACAATTGTGCTTTCCGAAGTGAACTGATGTTATTGTTAAATTTGAAGGAATTCGTGAGAAAGATTTCAAAAATATGGAATCCATTGAGCTTTCTGTAAGAGAAAGAAAAATGCGACGTCACAGAAGGTTAGAGGATGGCATGCAATTGGATATTCGATGGCCTACATCAGGACATTTGTCACGTGAATGTGACATCATATGAAATTGATACTTTAAAATATAATTGAGAAAAATGGAAATCTGCATGCATTTTGAAATGCACTTTCAATGAATAAAAAGTGTTAAAATTATAATTTTTTCATTGATTTTCATCACCCGTTCTGTGTGTTCAAAATTTCTTCGATATACGACTATTATTTATCATTATTTAATATTTGTTTATAATTTCAAGTTTTTAGAAAAATAATTTTATTGTTTTTCCCCGAGTAATGTTCTTTCAGATTTTTCTATATTTATTATAAACCTAATTAAAGTTCTTAATGTTTTCATTTACTTTTAATACATTATTTGTAACAATGTTTATAAAGTTGCTTCTAAAAACTTTAGCGCGCTGAAAAACAAGAATAAACGGCAATTAAAGTATATTACTAATAAAGAAATAAATTATCTTAAAATAATTTTTTTAGGAAATATCATTAGTTACTCCTGACATCTATTTTATTTAAATACAAATTTAGCAACAATAATAAAGTTCCAACGCTTTAATTATTAAATTTGTGTAGCTCAGTAATACATAAAGATAACAAGATTGTAAGGAAAAAATGAATTGATATTTACTATAAAAATTGAAAACTTTCATAGCAGTTTAAATATTTCTTTTAAGTGTATTAAGTTGTTAATTTATTAAAAGGTATAATCCTTTTAGTTTTATATTCACAAACATTTTCCCTGAAAAGTTTGTTATTTCGGTTTTTTATGAACATAACATGCCTTATGAATTTAGAGACAATTATGTTTACACCTATGCAAATATATTTGCATAAATTATCATATGAATACTCTAATTCTCAGAGAACTAGAAATCATTAAAAAAAGGAGCCTCATAAATAAATAGAGAATTATTTGTGATAAATAGTAAATTTTTGTGATTAAATATGCAAAATTAAATGCCATAAGTTTTAAATTTTTGTAAAAAACAGATAAATTCCGTTCCTGATCAACAAATGCAAATGCAATTCTCTATTCATATATATAAAATTATTAGTTTTCTAACCATAATAAAATGTTATTAGTTTTAACAACATTGATTTTTTTAAAAATATCTTTTAACAAAATGAGAATTTTTTTGGCCAATTGCATTTTTTCACTTACGTTTTAGCAATACTTTGATATGACAGTGCTGTTAAAACCCCTTTTTACTCTCCTACTCTTTCCTATTGCTTACTTTAGCGATAGTGAATAAACATGTTGAATACATGATGTAGAATTTCTGAGTAAACAATGTTTTAAGTGCTAATATTGAAACTTTGTAGAAACTTGATGGTTCGGTAGACCTCGTCCTTCAAATTAATGGCTTAAGCGTTAATAAACCTTCTTTTAAGTAGAATTTTACCCTCTCTCCTATATTGAAGGACATTGCTATGTATGCTAACTCGTGAAAGTTTATCTATTTTTACTTTCAATTTTCTAAGTTTTTTTTTTTTTCATGAAAATCTATTTTTTAAGAATCTTAATGAGTTTTACTTTAAGTAATTTTCAGTCAAATTCAAACATGATCAGTTTAATGTTGGAATAAGTGAAAAAAAATGTTATTACCCTGAAGCACAGAAAATTTTTATATTTAGATCTTTTTTTCTTTTTTTTAAGATCCCTTTTAACTCGCATTATTTATGCATTAAAATAATGAAAGAGATTTTCCATGTATTTAATTTTATATTACAGATTCAAACAGTTTTTTCTCCCATTACTATGGTTTCTGAAAATAGTTTGATATAGGCACAAAAATATTTGTTGTTAAAATTATAGCTAATAATTTCTGAATATTTACAACAAATGTTCTATTTATTTAATTTATTTTTTCAAAAATTTTTATATAAGTTATTTTTATCAAAATACTTAAAAATAACGTTACGTAATTATTTAAATCATTAAAATTATAAAATTTACTTATAATTATAACAATAGATTAGAAATTAAAGACTCTTCAATACACCTTGTTGTAAAAAGCTTAATTTTTTTATTTTTTAAAGTTTTTATACACATTTAATTATTTACCCTAACTCTCATACATAAAATAGCGTTGTTTCAGAAGTTGTAAACCTTTATAGTAAAAGAAAGAACATTATTGAGGTTCCAGATATGAAAGAACATTTTCGTTTAGGATTTTGTTAATTTCTGTATTTACCTAAACTAAAAATATCAGCCTTTTGGAGTTTAACAGCTTTAATAAATGCTATCTGAACAAGAAAAAGGTATGATGTTATATTAAGACAAAGAATATTTGTTGAGTTAGTTTATATAACTGAAAAATAGTAAATTAATATAATTACAAAAATGATTTAATAAGGGAGCTGTAATTCATGAGATGACGACAAAATTACATTTCTCATAAAAATGGATTGTTGAATATGCCGGCTTCTTTTGTTTAACTAAAGATTCAGCTTAAAAACCAAACATTACATTAAAAGCAAAAGAGATATAGAATATAGAAAGAGATATAGATAGAGATAGTGAATATATTACTACAAGAACATTTAACTGAAGCTATATATCAGAGGGAAATGACTTTATGATTTATTATATATAATTTTTCATTGAGCTTTAATATTTAATTCGAAATAAATCTAAGCCATAATTCAATTTCTTACATCTAATTTTAATATGAGTTAAATATTATATAATTGTTTATATTTAAGAATTATATAATATCCACTCAATTTTTCAATTGAGTGGATATTTAATGAAAGTCATAAAATAAAAATCTATAGTTTTTAAAAATATTTAATTTTATTTTTCCTGGAATGACAGGTGAAGTTTCTTTTTCAAGTATTCGCTAATGGTAGCAATTCGTAATCACGTATTACTTGGGAAATGTACTACAATAATCTAATTTTGACACTCATTCCCCTTATAATAAGAAGATGGTATTTGATGGTCGCATGTATTGAAAGATCAACCAGGGTATTCTCTCAGCACCTTTGAATTAGATTTCCTCACGTTTATGTAATATGAAAGTTTAGAGAATAGATTGTTCAGGTGTCAAAATCGTCATCTGACTCTAGTTCAAAGTTTCAAACGTCTGTAGGTGCAGCTTAATGCTAGGATAGTTTAACAAATATATAAATTGTGAAAAGAATTAATTTACTAACATATTTATAAAAGTACAGGATAATTATACTTGAAAGAACACTTTACCTTATAAGGTGGAATTTACATTTCAAAAAAAGTAAAAATCAAGCTTTTTAGTTTTGCCTTTTATTGGAAATAAAATTTAATTCTTCTAAAAATAAAAATGCAGCGAATTTTAAGCATCCTAATATGATTAAGAAAAACTTTCTAAAATTTTTGCATCGACATTTTGAAAAAAATAACCGGCTTCAGATAAACAACCAGCATATAAATATAAAAATATTTTATTTCTTTTACTGTAAAAACGTACATGTCATTTTGTTATCAATTATTATAAATGTTCAGGGAAAAATCATTAAAGAAAAAAATATTAAGTTCTTTTAGAAATTCGAAAACAAAAGACAGCTGTTTCCAGTTATTAGTTATAATTTAAAGAGCAAAGTATAAATAAGGATCATTTAAATATTCATGTGCTTGTCACTTTTCAAGGTTACTTTTCCAAAATTATTGTCGAATGTACATATTTTACAACAGCAGATGGCAAAAAGTTATTTTGCGTCATTTTAAGTGCCAAAAGGGAAACAACAAAGAACATTAAAGTATAAGTATGCCATAATTTAAAACCACTATACTTCCTTTTCCAATTGATTTAGAGAAGCATCAAAATGGAGTGATGAAATGATCTGTCTGATTAGATGAAATTATAACCAACATCACAAGATTGTAAAAGGTGATTTCTGCGGTCGTGTGGTTTTTTTTTCCGTAAGTGTCACAAGACTGATGATCAGTAGAAAAAGATCTTCGGAGACTCGAAAAAAATGGGGAAAGAGATGGATACCCTTCTAATCTATTCATGGATGTAAACTTGATCATGGACCAGGAAGTATATGTGTCAAGGTTTCGCAAAGCGAGGTTAGCAAGGTTAAAATCGGTCTACATCCACAGATCTTCCTTTTTTTATCGTTTAGATTTGAATACATTTGAGCATTTCCGTTTATCTCCTTCACATGATACTAACATATTTTGACAGTGATGACAGACAGTCAATGCCCCTTTCATGAATTTCGTCTTAATTAATTTCAATTTGTTCCAGAGTATGCCTTATATAAATAACGTAAAAATTTAACTGATTTTATAAAATTATGCAGTATCCTGCCAACAATTTAATTATTTATTAGTCAAAAAGCCAGTATCAGAAATTTATCTGCAATACATTGGGTAAACGACTTCATCTTAAAATGCACATCTTAGAAATAAATCTCGTTTACTTTATCTTTTCAACTCGCATTTCTTTATATTTTGACATGCTAATGTTTGCAGGTTAAGATATAGTCTATAAATTCTTTGATGCGATATAAATAATAAAAAAGAATTGTTCAATTCTTTTTACAGGGCAGATTTTTTATAGTAGAGCTATCAAATTTAAAATATCTTGCCCAGTAGACGCTCTTTGATATACTATTGTTATATCTCTCAATTAAAAGCGATGGTAACATTTCTAAGGAGGCCAAATGAAACACATATATGTGCTGGGCATTTTCATTTTCATAGCCATATAGCACTGAATCACACTACAATGTAATTCAATGGTTTCCTGATATGATGGTCTGTAGACAAACATGTTTTAAACATGATTTTCGCAGATGCAGAATAAAAAATGCATTGGATAAAATTATTCGTTGCCTAATAGTTTAAAAACCTTCTAAAAGTTATGTAGAAACTAAAACCATTTCGGAAAATGGTTCTATTTTCAAATGGATTCAATATGATGTTCATTACAATCGTTTGCATACTGTAGATGAAGGTCTCTAACCCTATTCTGGTAGTAAGAAAGAAGCTTAAATAAGAAAAAATGACTCAAATATATTATTAAATCGAGATAGAAAATATGATTATGGGATAAATAAGAGAAAAAAAATTAGTGAAATTAAAAAGCATTCCATAGCATTTCTAATTCCAATTAAAGTGATCTGGATTGTTTTCTTGGAATTTCTAGGACTGGATCGGCCTTGTGCACGGTCAAATAAAAAATCTTTCCGATCATATGTCCCTTACCATGCATATAATTTTAAAGAGAACGAACACAGTTTGATGTATCCTAGTTATCATACCATGCTTTTAAATCGGTGAGTTTTCTAACAAATGGTTTACGTAGTTCTTAAAAAGGATAAGACTAAAACTTAATGAAAGATATTTATCACAGATATTTTAAGGGTTAATTATTTCGAATAATGTCATCTATCTTTAAGAGGGATCCACGGATCGTCAACTTAAGTAGGGGAATAAAAGTTAAACCCATGAAAGAAAAAAATAAATTTCCCCCAATTCCAAATTTAATTGACAATGAACGCAACTCAGAAAAGCTATTGGACAAAAGGCTATTATAAGCAATATGGTAGTAGTCTATAATATGTGATCCAAATGTAGAGCACGGGCAAGATTTGCTGAAACTGTTTTAACGGAGTTAATAGTTTTGATTAAAAAATGCTTGAACATAAGTTTTAAAGATATACAGTATATGAAAGCTTTAAAATAATTAAAGTGTTTTCTAGTTTTATTATTTAATCATTTCATTATCCAAAATATAAAAAAGGATGATTATGTACATTATCCAACTGACACCGTTAATAGCTTGCCAAGAAAAAAAAACCCTCTCCAATGAAATCAACAATGATTAATGAATTACATCGCCAAACTTTCATTCAGTTGTCTCCATTCCGTTATCTCGTTCGCAGATGACATCAAACGTCGCTTCACTGGTGACAAAATTATTCATGCGGAGAATAGCCTTGATCTTTGTTGACGGTGGTGGACAAAGGTTTAATTTCCCATCCTCCTCCCCCAACGCGTCATGCCTGACATCACTTCCTGCTGGCCAGATTATGTGTGCTGCTCTTTTGTTCTTTTTTTTTTATTATTATGGAGGAGAGGGTATGTCTGCATGCGGCTGCGGAACAAACAGTGCTCCGACTGTTCGACAGTTCTTATCTGTTTTCTCTTTGGAAGGCCGCATCCTTTCATTTCCTCCGCTAACTAACCTTAATTGTCAAATTGGAATGGAATCTTCTTCGAGTCGAACACTGGCGTTCCAAGAGAGTCTCTTTAATTTGTAAATAAGGTTCTCTATTGATACGAAGAGGGGAAGATAATGAGATGAGATGGAGATCTTAATTGCAGAGGATGTGTCATTTTATGGGTGTGTTCATTGCTAAAAGGATGTTTATAGGGAGATAAAGAGATACGGGATTCCGCGTGTTTGAAATCAAAAACGTCCTTTGATGCTCTTTTTCAGTTATTTCCCGCCGAATTTTAGAACTATGCTTTCTTTATTACTGCAAGACTCCCCTTTTAATTTCATGAATTTTTTAAAACCTTTTTTATGCCATTTTAATTTTTTTTTTAATTTTAATTGCAAAAAAAATTTTGACAATTTTTTCTTAGACTTTAAGAAAAAAGCTGGATAATCCATATTTTGAATGCCACTTTTTTATGGATTCGCGTGATTCATGGCTTTAAAAAAAATAGATACTTCTTTTCTCATTTATGAATTCCTGTTTCTTTGAAATAAGAGTTATTATTTTAAGCACTCACTGTCAGTCCGTCATAATCACGCTCGTTTCCTTCATTTATCTATGTACTGGCGATTTAAAAGGTATTAGAATATTTCTAATCGATGAAATATAACGAAATATGTTTTCTTTAAATGCAAGAGCATTATTTCTAAATAAAATATAACTTCATGTTTGTATTTCTATTGTCTTTAAATTTCGGCTAGCTCATTTTTTTACCTTTTTCTCTTTATTCATGAAATTTCATAAAATTGAAGCCCTCCAGATAAGGAAATAAGGCAGATGAACGTTTTATAATATGAGGTATTTAAAAGTAAATGACCCTTATTTGTCTGAAATATGTGAATAAGAAAATTAATCATCATTATAAAGTTTTTCTTTGTTTCTTTGGAATAGGTTCACAAAAGAAACTCTAATATATATATATAT
>JAOUZG010017606.1:5834042-5857238 GCA_026289955.1 Argiope argentata | reverse complement strand
TATATATATATATATATATAAACCCTTAATAATTAATTGGTTTATTTACGAAAAAGGAACTGAAAAGAATTGATTAAATTATATTAATACTCAATTACACAAAAGGATGAATAATCACTTTGGATTATAAACGACTTATGTTGCGCATGCTATGCTATAAGATGCTTAAATTTCTTTATCTTTGTTAGTTACATTATACATCAGAAAAATTTACAAAAAATGCTCCTTATTCCGTATATTGTAAACGTTTATTTTCTTATACAGTATTACATTCTTTATTGCAGTTGGATCCCCTACATAATTAGAAAATTGTAATAATGCGGCATGATTCGATTCGTAAAAATTAATAAATTGCACTCTTATATTTCGTACTTATTTACATTATTAGTATGTTTTATTTGCAAAACGTAAGTTATATAACAGTATTTGGCATCATTTTCTCGGTGGTATCTTTCAATTTTAAAACATAGTGTCTTCTTTCTTCTTCCTGGGCTGTACGATAAATCTATCTCTAAAGTTTTGGAGAAAGAATGCCATCTCAGACTTTGTCTCTGCTATCTACCCACGGCTCAAAATAACGCAGCTCACTTTAAAATAGCCATTCGTGTTGCTTGAAAACAGAATGAAAATTTAACTAAACTAAATCTCAGTTTTTGGAAGGATTCGTGTTCTTGTTAGGAATTTTGAACTTCTGTAAAAGGGGCAAACTCATCTAAACCGAGTAGTTATGCATTGAAAGTAAATTATATATCTACTCACTTAATCTCTAAAATCTCAGTAGTTTTTAATAAATTTAGAATAGCTATGCTCCCCAAATATAAAGTCTTTGAATGAAGTTTAATATTACAACTCAGAATTTTTAAATTGCAATATTTTTCAGAATGTTGACACAAATTTCTGCATAAAATCATCTAGTCTTATAAATATATTATGGTAAAGTATCTTATAAACAGTTTTTTCAACGGCATTTAAAAATATTTTTAAGATTCCATACTGATTTGAAGTACATACAGACATATAATGTTGTTTTAAACGTACTTTATACTTTTCTGATTGGTTATCTACGTATATGTGAAGAGTCGGAATGAATGGATGAATGGAGTTGTTAAAGCCAGGAAATCAGGTCTTTCAATTTTCTCAAAAAGTGAAGAATTAATTTCTGAAATGTTCTCAAAAAATAGAGGGACATTGTGAATACGAACATTTAAAAACATATTTAGGATCATACAAGAGAAAAATTAACGAAATCAGTGGGGACTTAGAAACTGTTGAACTGGAATTTTACTCTGGGAAATATATCAAAAACAGTACTTTTAGAAATTTCTCTTTGTAAAAGAAAAAGTAAGAGAAAGGTGACTTTTGATATATATATAACATGAACATAAAATATGACATTATTCTTTTCAATTCCTACTATTAGCTCACTCTCTCTATATATATCTTGTCCAAATTTTCAATCGTGAATAAAATACTTTTTATTCATCCAATGAAGTTCAAATGCATTTTTGGAAGTTTGTACTTATGTGGATGGTACTTGATGTTAATACAGTTTCTACGAATATCAATCCATTAATTAAATTTATTTAATTTGTAATACCTTAAATGGAGTTTTAGGAGTTTGTAATTAAAGTTGAAAGAAGGCAGTAGTTCCATCGGTAAAATGCAATTATTTTAGTATTTAGTACATATCCTATTCTTCAACTTCAGGTATTTTTTACCTGAAGTTGAAGAATAGGAGATCAGTTCTTGTTAAAACCAATATAGTTATTCAACCTTGTTAAAGTCAAATATTTATATTAATTATAACTATTTAATAAAAAGTAACTAAAATTAAATTTTTCTTTGTTGACCTAAGTAAGAAATGACTTAAAAAGAATTTTTTATATTACTTGTTCTTACTTAAAAATTTTTTTTTATTTGCTTAACAGAAAAAAAAAACTCTGCGCTAAACTGCAACTGGACGCATTTTATTTGTTTTTATTTCAATTAACTCGTTTATCCTTTTTGAAATGGAAAATGACTTTTGCAAATGTCAAATTTTTGACAATTTGAAGGCTCGTATTTTCAATGACAACACGCTATTTTATTGTATTCAGAGCTTAATTATCGGTTTATCGATAAATTTAATTCAGATTTTAAGCTAAATCGATGTATGTTTTAAACGTTTTGTATGAAATTGTTTTGCTTTTAATATTTTTGTCTAAAATTCTCTCGTATAATTTTTTGTAAAGGTTTATCAGTTTCCGCAATATAAAAGTTTGGATTTTAAATATGTCCATATAATATTTCCCACTGTCATTAAATAATTGCGAAATATAGATCATTGATAAGATTACATTATTTTTTCTGAATATGACTTATGTAAACAAATAATTTTGGTTAGAAGCAGAAGACAGTTTCGAAGACAGAGAAGTATTGGAATTTTAATTTCACTTTATTATCTCCCGGGGACGCATGATATATCTACAAGCAGACTCGAACAAGGTACATACACTGACAGCGCGACACAAAAGCAGACGAAGGTAAAAGGAGTCGATTAGCGTATAAAAGAAAGGGAAATCACTTATCCCTGGTCTTATATGTTATGAGATTTTGATAAGGATTTCTCTACATGCGCCGATTTAGACTAGGGAAATGCAGGGATCTTCCAGAAGAATTTGTTTAGGTCATCAATATTTTATACCTTCACACAAAGCGGGGGAACCGCTGACTAAAGCGTTTTCCCGGAGATATTATTGCATTAATTAAATAGAAAAAAATGAATGGAATCAGGAAATATGAATATTTTAGAATGAAGTTACTATGGGATAAGTTAAGATAAAATTTTGGAAATTAATTAGAATTGAAATTAGATTTTAAAATGTCATCACATATAAACATGGGTTTCAGTGTTTTGGTCATTTTCTAGCCGGGTGATTGATTCCAAAATTTGACACAAATCTTCAGTTATAATTACAAAGTAAAATATCGAGTTCATTAATATAAGGCATTGAGTTTATAAGTTATCATGCTTCATACATTCATGCGAAAGTACAGACTTACAGACTGCGAGCCTTTCATCAGATTTCATGCAAGAATTTTAAAGCATCCATATATTAGAAATTGAATCTGTGCACCAAACTTTATCAACCTCCCTTTTTAAAATTTATAATTCTTGAATAGCGAGTCAACTAGACCTTGTTAAAATTTATAAAATTCATGCACTAAATTTCATCTGCCCAATTCAAATAATTTTTGAATTATAGGTAGACAGACAGACATTATTCCCAAAAGTGTATTTTTGGATTCAGAGAGGTCTCTAACATGCAGAATCGTCAAAATATCGATTTCAACTTTTTTGGTGATTACAATATTTTCCCCTATGCTTAATGTTCGAGAGAGTGAAACCAATTATTTTGAAAAATTATAAATAATTCACACGAATATGAGATTTTTTTCTTTTCTCACATATTTCAAAACGAAATCCTAAGTAAATTTTAGAAAAACAGTAATGAATTTTTCAAATGATGTTTTCTGAAAACCTGTGTTTATCGCTGTTTAATAAAAAGGTTTTTTTTGTAAGAATCTAAAATTTCACACATGGAATTTTCGGCTAGAATGATATTTCACCATGAGAATATTGTAATGGAGTGCAATTTTCAGAAAACCATTAAGTCAAATGACCATTTATTCTATTAATATCAAATTAGATAAATCTCGTTGCTACATATTTCTTATGTTTTTAATATATATACTACATATGATCACAAATGCAGTTTTGCGAAAAAATTTGGTTTCATTTGTTTGGGAAAAAAGTGTTTAAAATACTATGTATTCGCTTGACCGATCCAGTAAAATGCTAGATTTGCACCAAAAGGCTACACTTCGTAACTATTTTTCACCTACGCTCTGAAAGCATTGGCGAACATTAATTACGATAGGCTAAAAGTCAACAATTTCACGCTAGAGTGAGGGAATCGACTGAATTACATGCCAATAAACTTTAACCGTGACATTCCTCCTTCTACGGTTATTATGCAAAATTATCTTATGAGATAAAATCCAAATTTATGCACAAATAGATATAAAAAAATGCTTTGTTTTATATTTTGGCAGGGAAGAAATTTAGAAGAGAAATCGAGAGAAAAGATATTTCATAACAATTCCGGATGCAGTACACGTGGCTCTGTCTATATTTATCCACTTCAGTTGTTTATAAGATAAACCAAAACACATAGTATTTTACGTATTACAATTTTTAAATACGCGCATATTCAATGACTTGTTTTTTTTTTTTGGATTCTAGAACTGAATAATGAATAATTAATTGATTACTACTCTAAAACTTTGAGGTAAACTATAATTTTAATTCGGCCATAATTAAGCACTAAAAATTAACAAATACATCAAGCAAAATTGAAACTTATTCAATGAATTTAATCTAAAAAAAACTGTAAAAAAAGACGGCATTTTAAATGGATGCATTTAAGTTTTTTTAAATGCTCATATATAAGACAAAATTAGACCAAACAGCTAATAAATTTGCAACAATTTTAAAAGATAAAATTCAATGATAAATTACTTTTACTCTAGAAATTAATAAAAACAAATATGTTTACAGAAAGTAACTGAATGTTAACACTTGCGGTCGTATGCGGATGATACATGTAACTAAATATTGAAATAAATTTAACATTTTGTCAAAAAGTGGACTTAATTATACTTTGATTAACTTCGGGAAATTATTAAAAATCCAAGAAAAATTGTTGGATAGTAAAACTTATAATACTAAGAAGCCAAGTTAAATATTCAAATGGAACAAAAATATTTTTCACGCAATAATTTATTCAGAATTTATGGCTAAAACCTTTGTTTATTTCAACTCCTAGATAATCGTGGTCACTTTGTAATAACATAGTTAATCTTTTTAGTTGTTAAGGAACAAGTATACGGAATTTCATTTGAATCTTTAAAGGGTAGTGGAACTATATAAGTTCAAACAAACAAGCAAACGGTCTTTTAGTATTATCCATATCAATCATGATGATTTTTTTATTGGTATAGTAATACCTATAAGATAGATAATATCTGTATTGCAAGATCGCATGTCACGTGTATAATGCAAAAAACATTGATAACGCTATATAGGACAAACAGTTGACTTAAAACTAAGACATTTTACTATCACTTCTTAATTAATAAATGTTTACTGAGAAAGAAATTTTCAACATTTTAATTGAAAAAATAATAATAAAACTTAGAAGAAAGATGAAATTTACGATCGCAAATTTCAAGTTATCTTGTGAGAATATTATAATTTTTTAAGACATTATTTGTCTTAATTAATTTAAGTCATTAACCAGCTTAAAGCAGTTTGTTAAAGCAATACTGGTTAAAGGAGACCAACCTTTTAAAAACGCATCTGCTTTCAAAGAAGCATATATAATAATAATGCAATACTAGTAAAAACAGTTAAAAAATATATGCAATTTCTAGCTTCCATTATTCGTTGCCGTCAACACCCTCTAATTAAAACAGCATCATGTTCTTCCATGATAATAAATCGAAATTTGAAAGCATTTTCTCATTAATAAACTGCATAATAAATTTCTTGTTCCAAAACCACATTAATTTTTTTAAAAAAAAATTATGATTTTTGTGAGGCTTATTTCATTTTAGTAATTTTTTTCAGTAATTTTAATATATTACAAAATATTGTAAACGTATTTTATAGTAATACCTTTCGCTATATTTGCTTTCCCGATTTTTATTCATGCATCTTGTGTAAATATATTGAGACATTACAAATACATAATTTTTGCGGGATATAATTAAAAGTAGATTTTGAATTTAAAAAAAATATATCATGGTAAGAGGTTCTAAACTGTAGGTTTAAATTTCTTAATTTTTTTTCTATTTTTACTAAATTCCTTAATATGCCCCACCTCAGTAAGGATATCTAATGAAAGGAATTGATACTAAGTAAAAATAGCAATACCCTCGATTTTCTTTGAATCTCTTCGTGGATTTTATTTACGAAAATCTATATTTATAACCATTGCGTTTCTAAACAGAAATGTTGCGGTTTCTGCGATATGAAGTGTGGTCACTAATGAAGGACTCATAAGCATCTAATTAAACCGGACACGCTTTCGTTAAATACCCTCATTCGGTATTTCATTTTTTTTTCTCGGAAAAAACTAAAACATAATTCTCAGCTTTCACACTTTCAAGGAAGTTACCATTCGTTAATTTAAGACGGCAAATTTCGTCATTTTCCTCGATCCCAAGAAAGTAGAAATATGATGACAATAAACACGTGTTTGTAAAGTAATATGAATGAATGCGAATTTTTTTTATTTGTGGCAATTTTATAGAACAAAAAATTGGAATCCTTTATTCATAATATTCATAGTTATAAAAAGTATTGTTTCGTAAAAATATTTGAAAAAAAAAAAGTTTTTCAAAACAAATACACTGCTTACAAAAGGTTATAACATCCTTGTCAACGACTCAGAAAAGGAACTGTGAGCAAGTGCATAATAATGCTTAAAATTTTGTTTACGTATTTTATAATCATCCAGTGCGGGTTTAATTGCTCACATAATTAACATTCAATATGCACTATTGCTTGTACGACCAAAAATTTAAGAATCAATGTATTTATCTTTCATATTTCTTCGATAGTATATGCAAGTTTTGCATGTGCAATGATTTTATAAGAATGAATTTATTTATTTTACCAAATGGCATTGTATGATCAGATTTTGCTTTCCGAAAAAATACTATATTTAAATATTCTGAAGTTATTTCTTCATATTCTTTTATACAAACCGTGTAATTAGTGCCTTCTTTGCTTGCAATAGGAGAAGAATAACTCAGAGAATCAAAAAGGGGAATAGATTACAGAGCATTACCCATGTGATCATCCATGGAAAGACTTATATGGCGATTATTACATGCGCAAACAAAACTGATCTGTATTGCGGTAAAAAATTTTATTATGTCATTAACGGGGAAGTTATATCCATCCTTTTATACTTCGAATAACAGAGTAAATTCCCTCATTCCAACATGCAATTAAGTAATACTTTAGTTATTAAAACACTATGTATTAATGATAAATGAGCATTTACAATGCTCTACCAGAAAAAAAACTTTTCTATTATTATTGTTCCTATATAAAATTGGTAAGGTTACAATAAAAATTCTTTAATATTCTAGCTACGCAGATTTCTTCTCCCCCCCCCCAATATTAATGATATCAATTATTACTCTTGTTTTTAAATGTTTTATTGAGGGTCTTTAATATGTTAAATAAATCAGGGAAAGATATTTTGAATTAAGAAAATCAGTAACGACGATTAAAAATTTTCAAAGAAATAAAAGGGATTTGTTCGGCAATGTATTTGTAATCCTTTTTTTACTAACGAATGCATCAATTTTATTTTTTTCTGTTTGAAGAGAAAAGGGTTTCCACAAATTTTAATTATTTTTCTTCATGGTAATGAAAATATATAGTAATTAACAAGTGTTTATAATTAAAATTGTATTCTTACTTAACCCTGATTCAGTAAATGACCTTGAATGCCATTATCATTGAATCTTTGAGAAATCTAAACTTTTCATTCCATTTCATTAATAATTTTAAATATTTTTTATCTGCAAGATTTAAATAAATAGATTGTAGAGATATACTAACTGTTTAAATTAACCACATTAAGTAAATGATTTATCTTAATTAATTTAACAGTAGGTCGTTTCGTAATAACACAAGTTCTTGTAATTCATCCTCTTTTAAAATTTAGAAGTTTTCACACTATTGATATTACCTTTGAGATGGATCTTAAGCTTAATAATTCCATTCGTTAACACATTTTTAAATAATTGGGAAAATTAGTTTTTAATACAGCAAATGAGAAACAGAAAACTAATTTTTCCTGTTTGGTATCGTTCGTAATTCCAAAATTGTGCTAAGAAAGATTTTAATAATAAATTTCTTCAGTCTATTATTATTTGTATCAAAAACTAACTACCATATTGATCCATCTGGTTTTTATACAATTTATTCAATTCACGTGTGTAGTGATAGAATTTTGAAATCAATTTTTCTTTTGTTTTCTAATGCACTATAGTTTTGAAAAATTGTGTCTTCTCACTGACAGTGCACGGTTTTAATATTTTCAAAATTTAATGTCAATTCATTATATTAAATTTTGTACTTCAATAAACTAACAGTTAATTACTTTTAAAATTACCATAAGTACCGTGGTATAAATTTAATATACGATAGTATAATCTGGTTGAAATTCATTAAAAAAATCACATTTCAAGATTCTATATTATTTACATTAATTTATAGTTAAATATGTATGGTGTGTTTAGTTTTTCTGTTTGTGTATCAGCGATAACCTCACAAATCTATCACTTACTCATACATGAAATTTGACACACAAATAGTCGTAAGAATGACTCAATGTACCTCGAAGACGCGAATTTTAAAAGTCGATTAAAAATGTTTTCTTTTTTAATATTTCGGGTTATTTTAAACCACATGTATTTTCATGTAATATGGATTCTATTAATTGTTAAAAAAATTATTTATTTATCTAAAAGAGCCCTTGGATCTTATTTTTAGACCATCAAAATAATTGTTCGAAAAAAATTTGTCATGGATTTTTAATACAATAGTGATGCATGACTCATTTAACATAAATTACATATCCATAAATAACATAAAAAATTTAATTTTT
Source organism: Argiope argentata (assembly GCA_026289955.1). Classification (NCBI taxonomy): domain Eukaryota; kingdom Metazoa; phylum Arthropoda; class Arachnida; order Araneae; family Araneidae; genus Argiope; species Argiope argentata. The sequence goes on along the minus strand of JAOUZG010017606.1, from coordinate 5,848,506 downwards.
TTTGAAAAATTATATAATTCAAATTAAACTTTCTGAATTCGACATTCCTTTTCCATTATCTTTTTCAAATTTAGTGAGATTATTGCTCACACATTTCGCTTTAATTTAGAACAATAATGGTAGTCTTTGATTTTAATTCCTTATTTTTCGGGTAAGTAGAATTATCTTTCTTTATCGATGATTTCAGTCAGTGAAGAACTAAAATTTCTCCCTCAAAAAAAAAAAAAAAAAAAAAAAAAGGTAAATTACCAAATTAGAACCCAGGAAAGACAGAGGCATAAAAATGTATGCAGAAAAAAAATATGGCAAAATTTGTTAAACGCCTCTTAGCAAAATATCGCGTTTCAATTCTTTATATAAGTGAATAAAAGTCGTCTTGGCATAGGGCGTCTTGGCGTGAATAAAAGCCGTCTTGGCATAGGGGGAACGCGTCTTCTCCTTTATCTGGGAGTCGCAAGTTCGAGTCCCGGTTCGGACATGGTTGTTCCTCTGTGTTCTATCTCATGTAAGGAGAGTGAATGTGCCCCTCCACCCCTGTAAAAAGGGGCTGTTCAAGTGAATGTGTTGATTGAGTAGCAAAAAAAGCCATACTCTTGCCCCTAGTTGGAGCTACTTCAAAAACAAGAGACACGAATTAGGCTTAATTCGCTGACTACCTCCACGAGCTTCTCCGTGGTAAGTGCAATAATAAACAACAACAGTGAGTAGAAAAATGTTGATCCATTCATGTTAATAACTTAGCAAGCAGTTACGAGTATAGATATGAAACAATTAATTTTTGAATAGGTTCAATGGCTCAATTGTTTTCTACTTATAAATAACAAAGTATACGCATTTATAAATTAGACATATTGAAATTTGGATAAATAAGTATGATAATACATGTCCGTTATATTGCTGAAAGTATCCCTGCATTGCTCGAGTTCTCTATCTCTGCTCGAGTTCTCTAAGTAAGAAAATCATTGATGGCAAATGAAGCTCACGGTAAGAACTCGTTTCGCTACGGCCTGTAGTGCAACATAACCTCAATACAAAAGTATACTTGAGTGTCTTAGATATTATCTAGCTTATGATGCTAACGCCACATTACTGCCCCACCAGTGAGTAGGCGGAGAGACGGAACGATTTTAAAGCGCCAAGTTTATGACAGGTGTGTAAGTGCTTTGATGCGTCAAGTAAGTTTGACGGCTTTGTTTGGTTGCTGCATCAAGTGTGTCTGACAGCTTTGATTGTTGCGTCAAGTGTATTTGTTGGCCTTGTTTGGTTGCCGCTTTAAGTGAGTCTGACGGCTTCGTTTGGTTTCCGCGTCAAGTGCATCTGACGGCTTTGTTTTGGAAGCTGCTTCAAATGAATCTGACGATTTTTGCTGCGGGTAGATGGTGACCCGACAGTTGCACGAGGTTTCACTGTCAAGGTCACTGTGCGAGCCGATGACACTAATGCCTGTTGGCGAGTAACATAACCATAATACAAAAGTATACTTGAGTATGATAGATGCAATCTGGCTTATAAAACTAGTGCCACAAGCTTTCTCTTGTCATGGATACGTCATTAGTTACATGAGTTACATTACGTCATTAGTTAGGTAGCGGAGTCTCCCTCGTGTTTTGGGAGTCCCAGTTCGGGCATGGTTGTTCTTCTGCGTGCTATCTGTGAGATGTGTGAATGTACCCACCTGTAAAAAGGTATTGTGCAAGAAAACGTGGTGAGTGTGTAACTAAGTCGTACTCTTGGCCCTAGTTGGCGCTACTTCAAAAACAAGAGACGCTCCTTTCGGCTTAAATCTGCAGTTGTATTAGCGGGGGGCTTGTCCATAGGCAAGTGCCAAAAGTCACAATACAACACAGATATACTTGTTATTTATCTAAAAATACTAACTTCAGCTTCGAAATATCCTTATTTTAGGAACTCTTTTTAAAATTAGAGAGACTTTTTATATGCTCGTTCTCTATTCAATACTCAAAATAAAATGCAATCACTATAATTTCAAATTTACTTTAATATAGAAAAATGCAAAAAAGTTTGAATATAGTTTATAAAGAAGAATTGAAAGTGAAGAAAATAAAAAAAGTATAAGCCTTTTTAAGCACTTAACAGTTTTATTTTCTTTAATAATAAGATGATACCTTCTATTTCGGGAATTATTAATTCTTATTAATTAATTAATTAATTACTTCTTACTTATTAATTAATTAATTATTCTTTTTTTATTCAAATGGAAATCCATCGAATACTTGGCTTATTTACGTATTCGAAGTCCTTTTACTATTGAATTATAATTGTTATAAATGGTTCATTTTTTGTTTACCACTATCAAAAGGCGATAAATCGATGCACGTGCGGCATACGGGCAAAAAGTTAATTGGCTAATATTTTAATTCAACCTTAAAATTTTAAAATATTAAATAATTAATAGGTGTGCAAAGTAATAAGACTTTAACGAGTACATAAATATTATTAAAAGAATTACAAGTCTATTGATAAAACTTCATTTCTTATACTTATTACAAGAAATTATTAGAAAAATAGTATTTAATCCAGAAAAAAGAATGTTTAAATAAACTATGTGTAATAAATAGATAAACAAACTTTGTGTAATAAATAGATATGAAATTTTAAGTAAAATTTGATTTTTAAAATTAAAAATAGTAAGAATGGTTTAGTTTATTTCAAAAATAAGTCGAAAACAAAAATTTCTAACTATTAGAAATCGCAGATATTTATTTCAATAAATTTTATAAAAGCTCACCAATAAATAAAAAGTATAAATTTAACTTATAGATTAAAAAAAATTAAACATATTTCATTCATCAGACAACACATTTTTTTCAAATTTCAAATGTTACAAAAAGAAAAAGAAACTTTTTTTAACAATCAAAAGCAAATATCTCTAACTTTTCTTTGTACCTGTTATGAACATCAGATTCGATTTTGATATGAAAAAAAATATCCTAAATATTACTTATTAGTTGCTGAAAATTTAGTTCCTTCTTCATCTTAACGTGATTTTAAAAATGGAGAGATGTAGTATTACTTAATAAATGATAACTTATGAAGTATTTGATTTACCAGTTGGTAATATAATAATATTAAGGATTATTTATTAGAAGCAGCAAGAATTTATTATTATATAACGTACTCAAATTTTATGCACTATACCTGCACTCTCAAAACTTCTGTCTCATAAAAACAAGATAATATAATTAAGATTTAATGCTCTACAGTTTAATACATGCGTTTGCGATAGATGGAAACTTTTGATCCTCGAGAGCTCTGTTGTTTGAAAAATTCGGCTAAATGATTCAATTTTATCAAAATAAAGACACTTTTTTTGTTTTTATTCTTTTTTATTTGAATTAAAAGTTTAAATCCTAAAAATAATTTGTTTTTCTACAGAATTAAAGTTATAAGGTTTTAAACTTATGCAATTGTGAAACCGAATTTCGTGACAATTATAATAATTTCTTTGTGTATGTTTCATACGCGAAAAAAAAAATATGTGCGATCCACAATTGAATATTGTATCTCATGTACAGTATAATAGTTTGGTACTTCCGTATTAGGCCGTCCAACTTTATCGCCAAATTTGAAGTCGTCGCCAATGAGTTGCTAAACCACCAATTATGACAATCCGATAATGGTGTAATCCGTTGATCTATATCGCCCAATTTAAATCCGTCGCCAATGAATTACTAAACCATTGGCGAAAACAGTCTAATACGTAAGTATCAATAGTTTATGTGATAATAATGTAATCTTTTATGCAGAAGCAAATTATGTGATACTAATCTAATCTTAACACGCAGCAAAATTTTCAGTCTTTTCGTATATGTAAAAAGCATGAATGTGAATTTTCTCAATAGAAATATATCATTAAAAAAACTTAAATTTTTTTTCGAAATGTTTAAATTAATACTGTTTTGCAAAATGTTGGTTAAAAATTTAGTTTCTCAAGCAGCGATCAGATAAGATTTCTTTATATAAATTATATTAATGTTATAATGAGAAAATCAATATTTTGCTTTTATTATTTTATACTTCATACACTCTCTTAATAAATTATAGTTTAAAAATATTCATGGTGGCAATTGTTGTATGATGGCATTTTATCAGCATCGATTAAAAATTAAATGGTTACAAGAGCGATTATATGAAAATTCCACTAACAACAAAGATTTGGCGCAAAATGAATTTGTTATAATGGGTTGAACGACCTCAGGTAGATGCTTTGTTACAGTCGAAAAAAAAAAGCCAGCTCATATAACGTCCACTTCATTCTGTAATGGATTAAAATAAGTAAACTGCCAGTAGTTTTGTCTAAATTCAAAATATTACGCATTAAATCAGTTCTAAACTTGTATTAAATTATATTTTTTAAGGATACAATGGCTTAATACGCATGCGCACCGGGAACAGAGTTCCTATAGGGGAAAAACTCAAATTGTAGACAGTTTAAAAATATGCTAATTCACGGCTTCCCCCAGTCCTTACGGTTTAGCTATATTAACATCCGTTTTAAAGCAACACTAAGACTATTTTGGGACGGATCTCATAGTTTTAAACCGCGGTAAGATAACAAGGACAACACATGAGCTCTTCCTGACTCTCTCTCTGAAAACTCTGGTCTCTCTGAAAATTTTGGTCTCAACGGATTTATCACGTACTAGATCCATTAACACGGCTATCCTTCGGTGGAATCGGGTCTGGTGTCTGAAAACCTCCGGTTCCCAAGCAGAAACTCTGCCACCTGGCCGTTACGGCTCCACCCACATCTTATAAGAGCTTATTAATAGTTGAAAATGAACATAAATATTTATTCTTTGAATGCACAAGTTTTTATTTATAAGTGGAAAAAATTAATCGACTTTAAATGATTTAATTTATTCTCATAAGTGGAATCAACATTAAGAGACTGAGATAATAAAGCTAAAAACTGAAAATGTACTTATTACACTAAATTATTCATAAACGATGTAAAATTATGCTCTAATAATAGGCCTCGCACTAATTTGATTTTGGAATCTGTTGTATATCCTTCAAACAGAAGTTAAATATCATGTCTGTAGACATCGATTATGTGTGAGTGTAATCTCACGTGGACCCATTATGTTTCAATAAAATAAGTATCTTCTAATAAATATAATTTTATCAGCACTTTTGAATGCTTTTTGTAACAGAAATGCTAAATACAGAGTTCTCGCAAACTCCCAACACGAGAAACGTGATTCAAGCGACGTTGCAGTCGATAATGAGACGCCAAACAAAATTATTTTATTTCAAAAACATGACTGCGAGGAAACATGAGCATTGTGGGGAAAAGAAAGCTTTATTTATGGAAAAATGCAAATAAGACCTTTTTAATAACTTTATTTAAGTAAGCGCATTGCCTCATCTGCACATGTTAGGCAATGTATACTTTTATTCAGCTGTTATTTAAAGTTCATATTAATCAACTTGATTTATTAATGTGTTATTCGGGAAAAGCATTACATTTCCTATGTCCTTGGTTTCTAATTTTCTTCAGCTCTTTCAATTCTTTATTATCTTTTGTAGTGGGGCAAACGAATGCCGATACAATCTAAAAGAGATATATACGTAATTAATTTTCTACGATTAATATTTTGAGCAATTAATGCATTTAACTGTTCAAAAGTGTTTGCAAAAATAATGAAATATCAGCCTGTTATTATTTAAACTTGTAAATTGCTGTAATTTTTATTTTAGACTAGCCGCCTTTGGCGACCAGTCGGTTCGCCAATATTAACGCCGACTAAAGGGTTAAATCATTTTTTATATAACTTGGTCTCATAATAAGTTTTTCAGCAAAATATTTTTAAGCTTCAAATTTCGATAGTCGTATAATTCACTTATACTATCATGTATCAATTAAGAAATTAGATGTTGGGCTCCGATTACAGAAGATGCCTTGTAGATGTTAAGCCATATTTGCCTTAAATAAAATTATTTAATTGGATTAGTAATATGTGTATAGTAAGATATCATAGAAAACGTTTCCATCCATTTATTTTCCAAAATTATCATGTTTCATCATTTCATTTTATACAGACACGTGCCGAAAATGACATTTTTATATGTTTAATTTGGAATGATATTTGATTTATTTTTTCTCGTGAGAGAACACGATATTGTTTTGGTAGAAAGTTTTGATGTCTCTGAAATATGCGGGTAAAAATAGTTTTATATGCTTTTACAAATTTTGCATTGTTAATTATTACGTATGCTTGTTTGAAAGAAGATGCGTTTTTATTTCGCATGATTCATTAAAATGCGGAGAAAAATTACAATCACGAAGGTGTATTCTTTGATTTGCACAAAATATCTTCTTCACATTGCTTTTTGTTCTTCGTTTCTTTGAAATGACGTCATTTTCAAAGTTCGTTTAAGATTTCTTGCTTTTAAATAATTAATCTTGCTCTCTGAAGATTATCGTTTGGTGCTTTTCTAAAAATTCTTTTTCAGTTTTAACTGTCGCAGTTTTGTAATATATTTTTATTTTGTATTTTTATTTATTTTAATTCTTTAATTGAATTATTAAATTTGATATTGCAAACAATTTTCACTTGCATTTATTTTTTTAAAAATATCACATTTCCTATTTATTTCATTTCATATAATCACGTGATGAAAATTGTATTTTTCTGTTTTAATTTTGGTAGTAATTAACTTTTTTTTAAAATCAGAACTTCTGAAAATGTGATGGCAACATTTTATTAAAAGCTGATTTTTTTTGAGATCCTCGAGAAGATAAAATTTTATTATTATTATTTTTGCGAAATAAATTGTTGAAAAAAAACGATTAAATTAAATGTTTAAAAATTCATTAAAAATAGAATTTTAATTCGTAGGTCAAAACACTAGTATCATTAAAAAGCTAATTTTTTGCGCTTTAACTTGATGCAAATATCAATTTTGTGCTGTAATACTTTCGAAAGTTATAGCGAAAAAATGTTAAAATTTGGTTTATTTTTTAATTAATTAAAATTTTAATTAGAAACTCAAAAAAAGGGCTCCGAGGGGCACATTCCCGGCACCCAAGGTATACATATACCAAATTTTGTAGCTGTAGATCGAATGGTCTGGCCTGTACATCGCCAACAGACACACACACATTGTGCTTTATTATAAGTAAAGATTAACACTAAATATAAGAAATATTTTTGGGAAAATACGTAATAAAATTTATGGTTATTTCATGTTGAAAAAGATGGTTGCTACATTTTAAAATTCATTCAAGCATTCTATTGAAATCACATGGTAGGCTTATGAAAAAAAAAAGCAATGATAAAATAATGCTAAATAAAGTTTTAGTAGTTAAGTATCTACGAGGGCAAATCAAAAAGCCTTTGCGCCTATTTTTTATTTGCCTAAAAAGGTACATAAAGACACGTACAAAGGTACGTACAAATGTACGTAATATACTACGTACCTTACATTATTTCTCCACATAGTCACCACACCGGTTCAGACATTTGTCCCATCGCAGCACTAAATTAGAGATAACCCTGTCGTAGAATTCTTCCGGCTGTCTGTGGAACCGCGTTCTTGGCTTCTTCGTCACATGTGAATCTCTGTCCTGCCAGAAACTTCTTCAGTGGACCGAAAACGGGGAAATCACTAGGGGCAAGGTCTGGACTGTAAGGTGGGTGTTCAGATTCTCCCATTGAACGCTCATTCTCATGCAAGTCTTCACGACCTTTTTGAAACTCACGACACTGCCATTCTCAAAGAGAGACACTTTTCTCCGTACGCAGGGTGCATTTCCCTGTGAATTGCTATGGGTGTTTGTCCCTTGCTCCATAGAAAATGGATAACACTTCGCTGCTCATAAGCTGTGGACGTCTGAAGAGCAACCGCCATCTTAAATCACCGATAGCAGCGCCACTCACCGGAGAAAAAGGTAGATACGGCTGATATGTTTCAAGGAATGTTCACTGCTGGGAATGTATATGTTCACTTTGTATTCACAGCTGTATTTCGGCTAAAAAAATTAGGCGCAAAGACTTTTTGATTTACCCTCGTATTTTTGCATGTAATATATTGAGGATTTTTTTAAATTTCTTGTATAATACATTAATCTCAATTTTTCCATACATAATGTTCTATTATAGATTTTTGTTTTAAAATCTAAAATATGCACCATTTTTACTATTCGTTACTCATTTATTTTGTTCTGCTGTTAATTTATTTTTATTTATTATTCATTATTTTAAAACTTTTCAGATTTACTGAAAAATATTTGTACATTTTTCTACTTCAAGGTAACCACTAATTCATTAAGTATTGAACAAGATACAGAGTTAATAGTTTAAACAGTAATCTGGTGCTAATATTTCCTGTTTTCTTTTATACTTGATATTGGCATTATATTTTATTTTAAAATCATTCTGCTTATTGCTGTTGGTTTTTTTCTAAAATGTTCTTAATGATTTACTAACAAATTTCAGCAGCTGGAATAATTTTGTTTAATTTCACACTAGACATTCAATGCTTCTTTAATTTGTCAAGTAAAAAGTCCAAAATAATTAATTCATGAGCAAAAATGAAAAATTTAGTATGAAAATCAATATAAAAAACAAACTTATTTGACAAAACTATTTTAAATGTGCATGTTGGGTAAATTGCGTTCAGGAAGTCAATCCATTGCTATGGTTATCACGACACGATTTTCAAAAAAATTCCTATATATTTTCATCGATAGTACAAGGAAACCCCCAATATAATTTTGGTTTCAATAACTAGGGTATAGTATATGGAGAATTTAAGTCCCTTGGCAAGTTTGTGGCTCTAGCTTCATAAGCCAGATAACATCTATGATACACATTCGTACTTTTGTATTGTGGTTGTGTTACTCGACTGCAAATACCAGTGTAACGGGTTCGTACCTTGACCCTACAATTGTCACATCGATGACTTTGATTACGCAACCTCGTGCAGCACTCGTGGCGCCATCTACTTGCAGAAAAAGACGTCAGACACACTTGATGCAGCAACTAAAACAAAATCGTCAAACACACTTGACGCAGCAACCAAAGCCATCAGACTCACATGGCGCATCAACTCACACATTCGCTCGCCAACTCACTTGCTTTTCACTCACTTTTAAATTTTGTAGTATAATATTTGACAAATTTATAAAATATTGTTCTGTAGTAAGATAAAAAAATGTTTAACTATAAAAGAGTTTAAATAAAAAAAAATATTATATATTTGTAATATTATAGGTTAGAAAAAAAGAAAACATGTTTAGAATTTCAATCTGAACGGGATTTTTATTTATCTGCCTTTTCGCCTTTAGGCTGCTATTATATGTAACAGTTTCTCTTTACAATAAAATTATTTTCCAGAGAAACATGTTGGAGTAGCACCAGCTTCTCAGATTCTAATAGAAAATCTTGATTGTTAAAAATAAAATTACGTAAATATGATTATGGATGTAACTGAGAATGAACTGATAAATAGGTAATATTTCAAATTTATAAAATGGTTAAAAAAATATTTTCTTATATGGTTTCTCAAGTGAATGACGGCAAATATCAAATTGATACACCGAAATACACGAGAAAAGTTTTGTAATCATGTTAAGAATGCCAAATTTTATCAACCTTGAATATCATTCATTATAAATAGCATTGAAAGATATAGGGACTAATTTTTTATTACCAACTTTTTCACTTTTAAATTCTCTTCTTAAAGAGGAGAAATTGTGGAAATTTATACAAACTAAATGATGAATTCAAATTTTGGATAAATGATCAAAATTGAAGAACATAAAAAAATCATGGCAAGAAGATAAATTAAATTGTGAATAAATACAATTAAAATAAAATATTATCTATGATAAAAAATTTCTAGTTATCGAGAACAATAAGACATTATTTGTCTTAATTCATTTAAGTCATTAACCATTTTAAACCAATTTGAAAAAATTACGAGACTTCTCTCTCTTTCTCTCTTTAATGACATTTTTTTTTAAAACTTTCATTTTCAATTTTTCTAGCTGGCAAAAAACGTTTTGGAGCTAGATCGATTTTGAGATAATAAAAACCAGTGATTTCGATGAAAAGTTCGCTATTACTGGAAGCTATTGAATATGTGGCAAAATCCAATGAACGTAATGGAGATTGATATTCAAATTATATTCTAATATTTACAGTATTTTGAGCAATACAATTATTAAGAATGCACTTATAATGTCATTAAAGAATAAATATAAGTCGCGTTGTACAAAAGTGCGACATTTATTACTAAAAAAGATTTTTAAAAAACCGATAGTTTTCTGAGCGTGGGATAACTCATTTAAAAGTAAGAAATTGTAAACAAATTGGAGGATGACATCATTCCATAGAAACGACAAACAAAAAGCAATTGATAGTAACTTGAATTAAATTGTAATTAGTATACTGACAGTATTAAGAAATTAGACAAAACATAATTGGGTAAAGTGGAAAGCTATATAGGTTACTTTATCAAAAAAGAAGATTTGCGAAAATCTTAAAAGAAGTTAATGTCAGTCGTTATTGATATTAAAGACATGCTTTTTCCATTTCCTTTCAAGTGAGTAATCTTTTTTTTTTCATCATGGGAGAGATAAGGTTGGAATATTAGTAAATATAAATGATAATCGTTATCTGAATCTAAATTCACAATTCTACGTAGCGAAAATTTTATTCTTAATATCACTTTTGCTTTGAGTTTAGATGCACGTTTTACAGTTTATTTTACCAGAGTTTTGAAGAACAGTGTTGAAAAAGGAAAAAAGGAAAGTGGTTTTAAAACATGTGTAAAGAACAAAGGATTTTTTTGAAGCTTGATTTTAAAAAATCATTTTTTTTGGTTTTTGGATTTAAGGTTAATCGTAATCATTCAAATAACATTTCGTAATTGAATTTTGCAATACTTTTTTATCAGTTAAATGTTGAGAAACTTCATGAAAACGATAGGTGAAATTTCGATGCATTTCTATAAAATGAAATTCCAAATCAAAAGAATGCAACAAACTTGATACATATATCTAGCATACACATATATCTCTACTTATAATAAAGATGGGGGTGTATGTGTGAGTATTTTGGCTTTGTACAGACCTGATCTTTTGACCACAGCTTTCGAATTTGACGCATATATAGCTAGAAAGGTGGAAGTGTGTATCTCTCAATGATTTTATCTTAAATTTTCGTTAAAAATTTAATACATTCAAAATTAATCAAAACTTTGGAATTTTTGCATAAAAGCTTCAGAGAATATTATTATGCGAAAATGAATTTTTCACCTTTTCAAAATTTAAAATAATTGTCCATCTGATGATAATAGTTTAACAGTTTCGCATATTTTTCCTGAGTCTTAGCATTTTTTTAAAATTGTCGATTAATTTTCAACTGTACATTACAACGTTCCCTAAAGTTCTAACCATTTCCATTGTTTCATCAAATATTTATTCATCAAGATTTTCGGTCATAGTTGAAAGTTTAAGAAGGAGGATTCAGCTTAATTTTTATGTATTTTGAGGAAAAAAAAAGAAGATAGAATCGCAATACTGTTAAAATTAGAAGATAAATGTACCAAATCTTTTCGGCTTCAATAACTCTAGGTTATCACTGGTTTTCATAAGAAAATTTATGTATAGAGTGATGAGAGTAAGTAAAGTAATTAGCATAGAAAATATTCAATATCTAAAAATTGGATGAAATCTCAAATACGAAGCTATATCATATATGATTTGCCAAAAATTAACTATAACCAAGTTTCTCCATGAAATAGCTGATCGCTAAAGGCGACTAGTAGTGGAATATTGTTGAAATATTTCGCAATATTATTGAACTTTTTTATATTGATAATACTAATGTATGGCATTTTTTATGTACATTTCTGTAATAACAGCTTTTATAATTACAATTCAGCGTCAGGAAATGTGAAGGAATAATACCTAATGCCTTTTTAAACAATAAATTCTATTCAAATCCTGAAGATTTGAGGTCTAGTTATAAGAAAATAAGTTAAAGAGAAAATAATTTTTTAACATTATTATTACAAAAATACATTGTTTGAAGTTTATAAATTCCTTCATTAATCGAAAAAAATTAAATTAAGAAAAATATCTAAAGAGAAAACCTGATCTATAAATCTTATTTATTATTACATATGCAGTATGATTTTGGGTTTGGTAAGGGTTTGGTCTTTTCTAAAAAAGGGAAGGTAATATGATATAATAGTAAAGGTTTGGGGAGAAAAAACTGCTTGTAAAATGGTAATTAATATTGGGAAAATGCCGCATTTAAATTTTATGTTTATGCGTTATTTTAAGAATATATTTTCTAGTTGGTTCTCAACAGCATATCCACTTTTCAGTTATCCCCATTTATGGATAATCCTAATCCAGGAACTCCTTTTGGAAATTTGTATCCTTCGGGATGTCCTTTACAGTTCCATGTCACGGTTTGCCTCAAAGGTCGCATACGAACATCTCCTGAGCAACAGCATAACTGAACGCAAGTTTGTCTGCAAAAGAGGAAAGCGCCCCAGTTCGGAGGTTGTCTTCTTCTTGGGGGGAGCTCTCGAGATCTTCCTAAAAGGCCCATCCTTGACGGGCGGCTGAAGTGGTCTGAGAAACAGGATGAGTCCTCTCTTCTCATCAGTGTCCAACAGGAAGCTGGAGTAGCCCTATTTCCTCCTCCGCGGTGGGCATCCTGTCCCACTTTACATGCGTGCTCTTCCTCCGTCTCTGCTCCTTCGACCCCACTTAGCCTCTGCTTATTATAATCAGATTAACGCACCGCCAAGAACTGTCTGCTTCTTGAGCAGGCAGGGACAGAATGCGGAAATTAAATTTTAATGCGCCCGGGTTGTTCTGTTTACTGCCGAGGTGGAAGAGGAGGGGGAGTAGAAAGTAAAAAAAAGAATGTCCGGATGAGAATATTTCTAGAATAGACTTGAATGAGAGGGAATTTTTGACTGTAAATCCACTTGAGATTGTAATATTTTGTTTTAATGTGACGAAACAGATGTCCAATTTCGCGCCCATTTCCTCAATGTACTCGGTCTTTTTTTTTGAGCTTTCAGTGTATTTTATCAGCGTAAGAAAAATGATTTTTATTTGGCTCCTTATAAATATACTTTTCCGAAGTACAGAATGAAATAGAAAATTAAAATGGCACCTGCTATGCGTGTTTCAATGTATCACGTCAGAACATCATATCTTGAATGGAAAAGCACCACGTGCTCGTGCAAGTTCAATTATGTTTTAATTCATTTTAATGGTTTCATTTGAATGAGTCACTTTAGTACTTGCAAACGATCCAAAAAAACTTTGTCTTGCATTTATTGTATGAAAAATATATCCCATTTCCTATTTATTTCATTTCATATAACCTCGTGCTCAAAATGACATTTTGCCTCGGTTTTATTTGCGGCAGTCATTCACTTATTTTTTTTAAAATCAGAGCTTTTGTGAGTGCGATGACGAGGAGTTATTAAAAGCTGTTTTTTTAGATGCTCTTGCAGATGATAAAATTACAATTTTTCGCCTACGGATTTTTGTTGATGCCAAAAAACTCAATAACCAAAACAACATCATGTTCTGACATGATAAAAAATGCTATTTTAAAAGACAACTGCCTCATTCAGAACTATTGAGATACTTTAGTTCAGTTGGAAATTTGTTCGATGATCATTGGCATAAACAAATAATTTTAAAGACCCCTTATTAAAGAGATTATCAGAAATGTTGCAAATATTGTTAGAGTTTTTTGCACTCACACTTCCAACTTTTTTAATTTTATCGTTTAAAGCTGAAAATTTAAATTAAAAATAATTCTATTCATTTTAGGCATAGTTGCATGTCGCAATTTGCAACTCGCTTTGCATTACTCTGTCTTTCCAGATTCGATCTTACTAAGCTTTGAACGTTATAAATCAGATTAATGAATCTCCCAGACAGAACTGTCTGATTTCTGAGAACTGAGAATGGAGCACGGAAATTGCGTTTAAAAACATCGTTTTGTCTGAGTTTCGATTATCCAATTACGTCGGGATACAAAAAGGAAGTTGATCATGGCGTTTCTAGAAAATATTTGAATTCTTTTGGTTTCAGTTACATTTACGTCCCTTTTTTAAAAGGTTATTTTGGGACGGATCTCGTAATTTTAAACCGCGGTCAGAGGATTGCAATATCAACAGATCTTCTTTACACTACGGCACTGCTTGACTTAACGACTTAACAGATTAAGCATTCATCAGATTTGGATACATAAAAAAACTTTTGCAGAATCAGATTTTAATTTTGGAATATTCCAGTCCTTTCCAGTCTTACCATTAAGCTATCATAGAGAAAGCTTCAGTTTCAGAAAACTTGCAAAGGAAAAATTTGTGAAATTTTCCAAAAAATTTTTTTTTGGAAAATTCACACACACACACACACACACACACACACACACACACACACACACAC
>JAOUZG010017606.1:5795878-5807606 GCA_026289955.1 Argiope argentata | reverse complement strand
TATATATATATATATATATATATATATATATATATATATTACATTACGCATTTTAATTTATAAAATGATAGCTAAAAAAATGTTTGCAGGAGATTAGCTGATAAGCCAATAAGACTCAAAAGGTTTTTCCAACCACCATTTTCAAGCAAATATTAATATCAAGGCGTGAAATGGTTAAAGCTGAATACATATTTAAGAGCTTTTATAAATGTAGATATTTAAGTAACAATTATGGTGATTAGTTTAATTATGGGACAACAATATTGTATGTATAGCAATTTAAAATTCACAATTCCATTTAATAATCGCATGAAGAATCATTTGAAGGGTAAATTCATTGAAGTAAAGGCTCCAGAATTTTGCAATTATTGGACAGATAAGTTACTTGACTGATTGCTGTTTTTGTGACGCAAGAGCCAGACCAATTTGATGCTATCATTTAGCAGTTTGGAAACATTCCAAGACTGCTCAATTACAGCATCAAAAAGATAACTGCATTTTAAAATCATAATTAGTCTGTAAAAATAATAATCAGGTTGAAAAAAATTTCGATAAGATTTTCACATTTAATATATTCTACTAAATGGTCTCTTGAGAAATATCAAATTATCTTTATTTTACTTCTGCGTGCATTGTAAAGACACCTGTTTGTCTTATAAATTTTACGGAAGTGCATTGACTAACCTCAAGTGATTTACTGTTAATAGTTTAAGTGAGGGAAGAATAATTTTCAATTTTTTGCGCGCCTTGAAAATAATATTTTAATTCAAATTTAAATATCCAGCGGGTGTGGCATCACGGAAACTTTATAGCATGCAATCTAAAATATATATTTGTTGGCCATTTACAATATGCTATTGGCGTTACAATGATTACAAAAGAGCTTTTTAGCGTGAAAGTTTTGGCAATTGAATCGCTCCGGGGCCGATAACTTACATAATTAAAAATCAAATGGGCATTTCGACTTTTCCCCCACCGATTGGAAATAATAATTAATTCAAAATTGCAAGTTTAATCACAAACCGAATTTCTCTTTTTAAATCAATGAGAGCTTGAAATTTCGCGTTTACAAGCTAATAAAAATAATAAACGCCTTACGAATAACTGTTAATGGATTTGTTTCCAAATTTGCCGCGCGCACACGCACACGCACGCACACACACACGCACGCACGCACACGCACACACACTCAATGTTAAATATGTGTACCAAATTTTATCTACCTAACATTTTCCGCTCTGTAATTACCGTTTTAATTTATATTCAGACAACTGCATACACAGACAGATTTCCACTGAATAGGTTTTGTTATAAATTTACCTAATATTTGCAAAATTGATGCAAAGACCATATGTTAAACTTTATTTGTCTAGCAGAAAGAATCTTCCATTGACAGACATATATACATGTGTCTGTCTGTACTCACATGCATATGCACCCAAATTTTTTTTCTTCTGATATTGGATGATTTGGTGGGGATTCTTTTTTAATTTCCTTTTAGAATTTTTTTGACGATTATAACCCGTTTGTTTTTGTATATTTCAAACACTAGAAAGTTAAAGAACATCTAATCAACAATTTTAGTGAAAAATTTAATTTAACACAATTTTTAGAACAAATTTTTAATTTTTGCTATTGTTATTAGTGTAGCAAATGTTGAAATATAAAGATCTTTTAAACTCTTAGTTCAGAGTAAATTAGAAATTTAAGATGTTTTATATTATTAAGAATTTCTTATAAAATATATAATTAATGATTTTTTTACTAATTATAAATCGTGAAATTATTTTATATCTTGTAATATTCAGTGTTGTTAAAAGATACCTCACTTTTCAAAAAATGATAAAAAAAAGTTTATTATTAAAAAAAATTTAATTTTATCAATTTTCCTAGTTTTACTTATTGTGTTTACTTAATTAGTTTTATACATTAAATATATTACTGTATTTAATTAATTATTTCAGTTTTAAAGTGTCATTTGACAATATTCAGATTATCAGAATATCTTCCTACAAAAAAAATTACTACTAAGTGAATGAACAATTTTTACAGCTTTCAAAAAATCATATTTATGTTATAAATTGTATAATTTAGTTTTAGAATTCATATCGTCCAAAATTTATTGTAGTTTGAAAGGAAGTTACCCATTAATCTTAGCACGAATGATGCAGCCAAAAACAAGGATAAAGCCACATTAACAACAAAAAAAAATCTGACTTTTAAAATTGTTATATTTTTTTAATTAAAAAAATAAACCTTTTGGGAAGATATTTTAATCCAAAGAGTAACGTAAAATTGTTAAATTATAATAATGAAATTCTTTTACTCTTTAAAAATATATGAATGTGCTTCTGTAACCGTTTTTAAATTTTGTAAAATTAATGCTTTTAGTATATGCAAGATAAAGAGATAATATTTTGTAACAGTTTATGATTATGATGTTTTTAAATAACATTTATTTGTAAATAGTTTCTTATTTTATTTTCCAAAATATGGAAGTTATTTACATTTATGATTGAAATCTTTGAAAAATAAATATTTGAGGAGTGTTTTTTTTTTGTAGATTTGATTTTGTCGGAAATTGCAGGTTCTCTCTCGTTCTATCTCTCAGTCTCAGAAATAAAGGCATGTTTTAAAACATTTTACCGTTACTAAATATTAATATTCAAGAAAGAGATTATAACTTTGCAATTTACTAAATATAAATTGTTTGCATAGGAATTGCAAACATCAAATTTTCTGTTTTAAAGTATTAAATATAAGGAAGAACAAAATTCTTCCTAATAATAATTTATAGCATTTTTTCTCTTGTGTAAAGAAAGAGCTTTTGTGCAATGGAAAATTGAATGAAAATTAAAACAGAAAATCTTCTCTATTCATCCCAATTTAAAGAAGAAGTAAAAAAAAAAAAAAAGGATCTACTCTCCATTCGAAACTGGTCTTGCCACCAACCAATCCGCATGACTTGCAATGTTGATATAATGAGCAAAAATTATCTCTCATCAAAATCTTGCCCATCTGCAGAAATCCGCTTCAGTGCCGAGCATCTTAAATTTCAACAAACTCCTGACTCACACGCAGCTCGTGGAAAGTTGCCAGACTGCTTTTTTTTTTCTTCTCTTTGTCTTCTTTTTAGTCGTTTTCCGCCGACTTTTCTCTATTTGTGATGCTCGCGGGCGCAAAAATTGCTTGATCCCCGGCGCATGCGTGATCATTGATGCCGGGAAGCACGTGTTGAGCTGGGATCCTCGTATTATTCTCACAACGAAGCCGACTGCATAGTGAAGAACACGTGGTATTGTAGCAAGCGCGCTCTTTAAACATTTTAGGTGGCAGACGATATCTATTTTATTTTATTTCTCTAAATAAACAACTGAATTTGGTTTCTTAAAAATTACATTATTTTTGTTGTGGCTTAGGTCAATTTGGGAGTATGGATTAATATTTACAATTTGAACAGATATTTTTTTGCATTATCTCGTAGGATTTTTTTCTTGTATTTGTAAAACTACAAGGTAAGTTGAATATTTTATTTGTAATAAAATGCTTTTATAAATAAATTTAAAATATATCCTCTATTAAAATCAACTTTTGTACGAGTACTATCATTAAGTTATATGAATAAAATACGTATAAAAATTATGGTAATATTTTTAAAATGCAAAAAAAAAGAAGTTTTTTCCTTTTATTGATTGCAATTTTTTCTCTTCAGTCTTTGAAAGACTATTTAAAATTTGAAAAAATTACACATGATTAAAGCAATACCCCCCCCCCCCAAGAAAAAAGGGTTGTAATAGATCCTATGAATTTTGAAATATAAAATTCAATTCAAAATATTTTATTCATTTAATTCTCTTCCTTTTGAAGTTAAATATTTTTTTATAACTGGATACTCCGGGCAGACAATTTTTTCTGAATATATTTCTCTCCAAATTTGGTTTATAATATATTCATTATTAAAATGAACTTTTATACGAGTTCTATAAGTGAGCTATATGAATAAAATACGTACAAAAAATTATGGTAATATTTTAAAAATGCAAAAAAAAAAAAAGTTTTTTCCTTTTATTGACTATTGTAATTTTTTCTCTTCAGTCTTTGAAAGACTTAATGAAATAGTTACACATGAATAAATTACACATGATTAAAGCAATATTACACAAAATAAGGGTTAAAATAGATCCTGTGGATTTTGAAAATATAAAACTCATTCTTTAAAATGTATACATTTCCATGAGCAATATGCGATGCTATATAAGGACAGTATGCTATGCATTTAAAATATTTAAAGAACATTTTTTGACATTATCTTAATTAAATATTTTTGCATTATGTCTGTATATAAGTGATTGCCAAAAGAAAAACGTTTATGTAAATACTTGATATACTTACCTAAAGTAAAGATTTGATAAACTTCCTCAAGGCCCAGACAAAGGAGGAACCCATCAGTTCAGGATATGAGATTATAATACAAATATTAGGAAAGGGAAAACCCATAAGTTTGTGGTTTCTTAATTCTCAGCTTTCTTGATAGTTTCAATTATCTTAAAATCTTCATAAATAGAAATAAGGGAATAGAGTGAAAATTTTCAATCTTATGTCTTATTTTTTTATTTAATAATTTTAAAATGTATCATACTCAAATAAAATTCAAAATGCAGTAATGTATATAACATAAAATTATCACTTAAATAATATAAAATATTTTATGGAGCATTTTTATTTATATGCACTTTTTTAACTTTAATTTTTTAAATTGCTATTTATCTAAATGCATTTCGTCCCAAAACATTACCATAGAAAAAGATGCGACAACGATGCTAATTGGATGATGAGTGCAGAATAAATATGAAAATCACAGAAATGTGTGATATTATCATATGGTGATTCCAATATAAGGTTTTCAATCAGTGGCGGATTTTGTGCTAAGCAGCTGCCTTAGGACAATGGGATGAGGAAAACCGCAATTAATGTTGTTAATCTAATGATATTATTAAAGTGGTGTTATTAATCTAATTACCACAAAGATAAATTTTGAAAAATGCAATTTTTAACGATTACAGAGGGGCAAATTTATATTTGCTTCAAAATGCTCACCTAATTACTACAACATTTATAAATGAGGAACTTCTGCTTTAATGATGTTGTGTTCACACCTGGATATCACACAATGAATTATGATAAAAATGTACGCATTCTTTGCATATTAGTAAAATTGAAATGTAACCTACAATAAATGACATATTGTTACATTAAAAATATGTTAAAAAGAGCTATAAATCTAATTATATGTTTAGAATTTTAGTTATTTGAAGCAAATTTACCTCTTTTCAGTATTAATAGTCCAAGATTGAATGGTAATAATTTAAAGCAATTTAAAGGAGTAGCTCCCGGATATGAGATATTTAAGCATTGCTTAGAGAGATCTGTAGCTTCTTTCAAAATTATTTTCTATGATACAAGAAATTATTTAAGAAATATTCTAAAATTAAATAATCTATAAAATTTTTTATAACAATTTTTTTAAAATCAGACTTAAGAATAGTGGAATGCAACAAAAATTAATGTTATTAATGCTTAATTAATTAATTAATATTTTTATCCACTTTTTTTATACAAGATTATTTTAGTTTTTCATAGCTGTTTAATAAAATATCTATTCAATACAATATTTCTTCATTTTGTGCTTATGTTTTATAGAGTTTACAGAGAAAACAAATCGATATTATGATAAGTTCTTTCCAGGATTTGAAAATTCTATCGGATTTGTTAAAAATCTGAATAAAAATTCCTGGATTGTTGTATTTAATGCTTAAATATTGACATGGATTGTTATATTTTCTAACTTGATATATTAATGCCAATTAGTATTTCACATTAGAAAAAAATTAATTAGATTTAACTTTTTAAAAATTAAAAACTTTTTCTCACCAACTTTTACTACGTCTAGAAAATATCCTGTCTGTCCCATGTATAATGTGGTTGCTCCAGTTTAAAGTGAAAATATTAGAACAAAAAAATTATAATTCTATTTGCATATTAGTCTCTTTTTTAATTTTTCGGAAATTTAAAAAATAGTTAATATTTTATTTTTTCTGAATTATTTTATTTTATGTATTAATTTTTAAAATTGTATCCATTGTTATTTCTTTTTAATTAATATCTCATTGTTCATTTCTAACTATTGAAACTGTCCTTGATTTAAAAGTTCTAAGTCCATGTGAAGTATACTTCTGACCAAATTCATCTACATTTGTAGGAAGTTTTGTAGGTTGGCATGGCTTCTGACAAATACTTCAATCAGACTGGAGCTTAGATGCTTCGATTCCTTATTTCATACAAAATGATATGTCCTGATTTGTTGCTTAATTATTTATTAATCAAATTAATTAATTACTCAAATTAAATGTATCTAATAAAGTGAATGAATCTCTTTTCTAAAACCGATCTCAATTCTAAAAATATTTTAACATATCCAAACTAGAAAAGTACCCTTTTAAAGTATTAAAAACTGATTATTTTATTCAAACAATGTTGAAATTTAAATGCATGTTCTAGTTAAAAATATATATTATGAATTTGTAAAATTGCATAAATAAAACAAATGTTTATTTCTTCTGTTTAGTTGGAATAGTTTTTCGATTCTGACCTTTCAACCAGTTCTTAGATGGTAAATATTCTAACTGATCAATGCAGGAATTCGAAGGACTTTCATAAGTTGATTTTTTATTCTTTTTTTGGCATCACGTGAAATGTTAGTTTTGCATTAATTTTCGAGAACGTGCTCTGAATATTAACCAAGAAATATAGATTAAGCAACTATCCTTGAAAGCAGTATATATCAAGGCTGAATATTTATCTAAAAAAAGTTTAATTTTTTTCCACCTAAAACAAGATTAGTTAAATATTTATGTGCAAGTTGTTCGGCACAACAACAAACTCGAATCAGAATTTCTTCTCGAAAATCAAGAAGAGAGCACTATTTGTTGTTCAAGAAGTTTGGAGAGAAAAAAAGAAAAAGAAGAGTACTACATAAAAATAATTATAACACTCCCGTATTTCAAATGTCCACACGTAAAAGCTTTTTCCTGCTCCTCTATGACGTAGGAAGTTAGTTATGGCCGTCTCTGATTTATCTAGACACAAAATTCAAGGTTCTCTTGTCTCTGTTTTTTTCTTTCAAAACTGGAACCCAATAGTCCATTGGAGTTGGTCCAATTTGTGAAAGAGTGGAAGGTATAGGATGATGTCCATAGTTGGGTGGTCATTAGGGTGCGTTTTTCGCACGCTTGAGCGATTTTCGTTTAGAGTTAAGGTGAAGGGAAATGAAAAAAAAAAAAAAAAAAAAAAAACATAATCCGATCCTTTTGTTTCTTCTACCTCTTTTAAACTTTCAAATCTACTTGTTAATTGCTATTTTAGGATACCTAATTTTTTTCTTCTCTAAGATCAAAGGCTTGCATGGGTTATTTATGCCATTGTTTCTGCTCTTGTGTTTGTTCTTTTATTTTAGGGGTAAACAAACAAAATAAAACAAAAAAAAACCAGAAAAAAAACCGGGTTAGCACTTTTGAATGACAGAAATAGAAATCTGTGACAGACATTTATCTTTTACGTAATTCATTGAAGATACGGAGAAACGTTCCATTATCTTAATTACTTTTAGTTTTATGTTTGTTAACATTTTGACGCCCCTCCCCTCTTTTTTACCATTGATGAAAGAGTCTTTGAACCCTGTGACGCTGTATTTTCTTTTCTTGTCCTGATTTATTTTATTTTTGAAAATTTAACTGTATTTTTATCATGTCAGAACATGATTATATTTTGGGAATGAGGTTTTTTGCGTCAACAAAAATCCGTAGGCGAAAAATTGGAATTTTATTAATCTGCACGAGCATCTGAAAAAATCAGCTATTAATAACGCGTTACCATCACATATACAAAAGCTTCCGGTTTTTAAAAATATAAGTTAATGACTACATCAAATAAAACCTAGAAAAATGTCATTTTGAGCACGTGATTATATGAAATGAAATGAATAGGAAATGTGATATTTTTTTAAACAATCAATGCGAAACGAAGTTTTTTTTATGATCGTTTGCAATACTAAAGGGACTTATTTAGTGACACGATTAAAATGAATAAAAATATAATTTAACTTGCACGAGCACTTGATGCTTGGCCATTCAAGTAATTATGTTTTGACATGATACATTGAAATATGCATAGCAGATTTCATTTTAATCTTTTAATTATTTTAATTATAACTGAATGATAAATATAACTAAATGTTAAGTATATTAATGTTGAACTTAGTGATGATTACTTAAAAGGCATTTATATTTTACATGAATGTATTTTTTAAAATACGCCTTTTTTTGTGTAAGCCTTAAAAACTCCCACTTTCAATTGCGGATTTTTTTTAATTTCTAAGAAATATCGTTATAATGTTTAGGAAATCAATGCTTGAAAGTACATTTATGTTACGAAATGAATTCACGATAAATCATCGACAGACCCTCCACCCACCTCGAAAGCACACGGATTAAAAATAAAACTGAATGACCGAACCAACGTAACAGAAACACTAGCGGGAACTGTAGTTCGAGTTCTAATGGCCATCACCGACCACGATGCAACCCTCCCCGTAGGAAGCACGTCGATAGGAGTCCAGTTCCCACGTATTAGTGTACCCATCCAGGGTCGCGCGATCCAACCACTATACTGGAAAGATCTCATCATCAGTTTCTAGCCCCCCCCCCCTCGGGGAGATATTGATTCACACAAAAAAGAAGAAGAAAAAAGGCTGAACAAATAAATTTATATTTAACTAATGGTATTTGCAGTCTTTCAGAGAGGTTTATTGACAGCTCATTTCTTTGAATTGCGAACGTTTTATTTTTAGCATAAGATTTCAAGCATGAACATAATAGAGCAAAAACTGTTGAACACGTTTCGTGTAAATGTTATTATTATTAAATCGTAAAGCCGCTTTATTTGATATCTATTTTTAGATTACATGTATTTTGATTATATGCGGACAATTTCTATTGCGAAATTGTTTTAGAACGTTGGTCGACTATTACGTCTTGTTTCACTAATATTACAAAAAAAAAAGGTAATATTTTAAAGATTCATCGCTTTAAATTTTCAAAAGTTTTTGATTTTTATTTTAATAAATTGAAATTTCTGAAATTTATATTTAAAGACGCAATATAATATACTTCACCATGCGTTCGTTATATTTAAAATCGATATCAGTTCATTTGTTTATAAAAATAGAACTCACATACTTACGTGATTTTTGTTTGGCATTGTCAGTTCAAAATATATTATAAATACAAATATAAATTTTAAAAAATTGCATTCGAATGTTTTGCTTTGTTTTTATATTGTTTTGAAATCCATTTTTATTTAATCACACGAAATTTTGAACACCTCTATGCTTCTTTCTCTTATATTTTCTGCAATAAAGAGTCCCTTCCCCCAATAACAAAACGGGAAAGATTCAGTTGAAAGTTATGATATACATAATTTTCTTGACACCTTAATTTTGCTAACAAATGCCAAAAATTGTAAGAATGAGACAATTTGAAATTTGAAAGTTTCGGTGATTCCATTTTTATTTTAGATTATCTCATTTGGAATCGCAAGTCTATAGATTAAGAAGAGTTGCAGTATATATATATGCATATTTTATGGATTTCTGTACGTTCAAATTATTCGCTGTTCATTATTTAGAACAACTGTGTGACATTTGGAAGCTGCATCATTTTTTATGTTCTTATTTACCTATGTCTTACAAAATGAAAATTTCTTAGTATTTGTTTCTTTGAACCCTTTCAAAGGCCATGAGAATTATGCTTCCCACCATATTTATCAATCTTTGAATGTAGTTATGAATATTGTCATAAGTTCGGGCGAATTTTTTAATAAAACTGAAACTTAGATGTTTCACTGTTTTATCACATAATATGCTGTTTTTTTAATTTGTTGCTTAATTATTAACTAACAAAACTAATTAATTAAATTAAATTTAAGGAGTTAAGAGAATCACTTTTCTTAAGCCAATCTCAATCCTAAAAATATTTTAACATACTATGACTAGAAAAAAAGAGTCCCTTTAAAGGGTTAAAGTAGCAATACAGCTTTCAAGAGGTAAACAAAATTTCAAAGACTTCGACTTTCCATTCTGAAATGTTTTTGTCAACTCAGAGAAAGTTTTACGATGGACCCCTAATAAAAAAATCTAATAACTCTCTGGTATTTGAATTTAATATTTCTCCTCGCCCCTGTTAATGAAAGAAAATATGTGCCGATAGGAAGTTGGGAAAACTATTGATTAGGATCATTTCGTCTTTCGGAAGTTCGAGAAGTTGAGAAATATAATTTTTATGAAGCATTTTATGAAAAGGTGAAGCCAAGACTGCGGATTTTGTTACGTTTTTAATTGCTATTTTATTGATATGTACTTGAAGGTTTCTTGAAATTGAAAAATACTGTATGAAAAAAAAACTTTCAATCGCTCAAGGAATTTTTTTTTTAAATGCTGAAACGTGGAAGTTAATAATTTCAGTTTAAAAAAATTCCTGCCATTAAAATAATGATCTAAATCAAATGTATTGAAATCCCAAATTAATCGAGATAGGCTTATAATTTAATTTTTCTTCTTTTCTGCTTTGAATAAATTTTTTATAAAAAGTTTTGGATTGCTGAAATATATTAAAAATTATTATTTTACTGTAAAAATCATGAAATACATAAAAAAGATAGCTTCCTTCTAGATTTAAAGTGTATAGAATATGTAAAGCCATGTTGTAGTGTATTGCGTTTTCTTAAACTCATGTATTGTCTTTAAGCTTGTACTATAATTAGTGCGAATATTAAAGAACCTTAGTTTGATTTGTTGGAATCGTGCCAATTTTTAATTTTTCCTTCGGCTCCACGTCGTTTTCTCCTTCACGAATAGATGGAGTGTTTGAGACTGAAGTTCAAATAATTTAATCAATTAAGTTTCGACTCTTTTCTTGATAAAATGTAAGTTCCTCCAACGCAATGGAAGCAATTTTAATGTTATAAAATGATAACTTACGTAGTTAACTAGTATCTCATAAATTAAGACATATGTATTTCTTTTTTTGGATTTGAATGTCTCTTTCACTATTATAGTATTTACCGATTATTTTAATATTTAAAGAACTATATGGGTAGTGGTATAAAACAGGAGAAAATGTAAAAAGTAGAAAATATTTACTTTAAGAATTCTGTTAACATAATTTTTAAAGATTAATGAACGTTTTCATATGTTTGCTACATTGATTTCGGTCTATTCTAGAAAAAAAAATATCAGACTGCTTTTTTTATATGTGGTAAATTAGTTGGTTCATTTTGGTAAGTTAGTCTTGTGGTGACTATCTCACAGATTAACTTTAAGAAGATGTTAGTATTCTTATAGAAAATCAAGAATTGGTGGTTATTATGAGCCGAATTTATTTTGTTTCTTCCAACAGAATAATTGTGTCTGCAAAATATATTCATGCCTTTAACTGTAAAGATAATTTTGGAAGTCTACATAATTAGATCGTGGATTTTTTAAAATGCAGTTTAAGTGTGCGTTTTTTTAAAAAATCAAATGCTCTAAAATAATCCTTAAGTTATTATTTATAATTTTTTGTGTGCTCTATTACCGATGTTATGAACTTTTAATCAGTCTCAAATGAGGATATAT
>JAOUZG010017606.1:5783322-5795478 GCA_026289955.1 Argiope argentata | reverse complement strand
GCGAGAATTGTAAAAGGTTAGATCATTTCCCAGAGGACGATACTTCTAATTAGTACAACATTCCAGAACGACGCCATCTATCGAGCTTTTGAAAAATTGTCACAATAAATATTCAGGCAGAGGCCTACTAAACACGGTACGGCAAAGACATGTCCACGCGTCAGTGTTTCCCGCTCGCAAAGCTAAGCGATAATATGTTTTCAGTCACATAATATTTTTGTTTCTTCTAACGTCCTCATAGAGGAAATAATCTAACTTTCTGTTTGTTTAATAACTCCACGTTTTAATCCATTTAAAATTTCCTTGTAAATACTCCCCTCTGTAAAATTTCCCTTTAAAACTCTAAATAATTTTTTTAATTTTTTTTAAAGAAGTCTCTTCTTTCTTCGTTTGCATTATTTTATCTTAGTTTTCAAACTGAACCCATAATGATATGGATTTTACCTAGACTTTATTGTTTCTGGAATGAAATCCATCTGGTTTTGCTAGTAAAATTTTGAATAATTTTAGAAGGAAATCTGCACAGCAATTATATTCTCGCTCTAAATATTCCCAAAATGGACAAATTTTTATTAAAAGCCAATAAAATAAATCATTTACTTTATCATGCTCATCATCAAAATTCAATCTCAAGATTTTGATTAAATTTTACATTTTAGGACCTCTTGTGATGAAAAAAAAAAAGATTTTTAGAATAATATTTGTTTTAGTATGAATAACTTTTAAATGGGACAAGATAGATAACGTAATGTTTTTATCAACGTAAAGTTTTTACTTTGAAAATTGCTTATTTGAATCAAATTTTGAGCTAAATTTTAAAAATCGTTATGTCTGTTGTACTGATTGAACGCGATAAGTCAAAAAGCAATAACTGTGGGATTTTTGCAAAAAAAATTCTTAATAGAACAATGGGAAAAAATCCCAAATGCATATTTGATTCACTTCAACACATTATGAAGCTAAATAACCATTTGTGCTGGTATACCACTAAATCGAGCTGAAAACACTCTCGATGAGAGTACAGCTATAGTTTTTAAGTGTACATTTAAAAAATGATGGGCAAAAATTTCATTAACTAATGAGGTTCCATGACGACAGTATTGATAAAAGTCCTGGAAGCTGTATGACTTTTGTCTCTAGCGTTTTAAAGTGTCTTTTAGCTGGAATAAACACCGTAACTTGTTTGTAACCTGAATAGATTATAACCACGCAATCTTTAAAATTGGCCCTAACACAAAGAAAACAATAGAGCAGGCCTATTTTGGAAACCAATTCGTCGAGTCGTCATTTTCGAAATTGCCGCTTTCGTTAATTGGCATTAAAGATATGCAACAGGTTTCCTCCTTCCGTAGCTTGGTGATAGGTTTCTTGCTTTGGAGTGCTTGCGCAAAGAGCGAGCCTTAAAAATTTATGGCTGATAAATAATGAAAGAAACTGGATTTTCCGGCCTTGAATGGTTCCGCTTTGTTTAGTATAGAGAATTGCGAACGAAAGAGCTAACTAACGTAAGGTAAAATTTAATCTAACCCAATGTTTTTGTTGTGGTTTCTGTTCAAGTAATTAGTATGCAAGAGTTTTTAATTCTTTATACTTTTCCTAAATTATATTTAACCCCAACTATTTAATCAGAAAACATTACTAATTTATGAATTATGAGTTATGAGCTATTGTAATTGTAACTGTAACTATACACAGATTTTTGATTAAAATTCTGTTTAGAACAATTATATTGTGCAATAAGCTACTTCTGGAAAAATTCAGTTTCAGAATTCTTTTTGATAAGTTCCCCCCCAAAACCATTTTATTTCAAAATTCTTATTAGGAGTTAGTTGTCAATCGTATTAATAGTCTTATTACTGCAACGCTGAAAAAATCTAGATTTTTTTGCCATATTTATGAATAATCTTATTGTTGTTGGGTTTCATTTTACCAATAATCATGTCAAATGGTAGATAAGATACATTATTTTTATGTGAAAAAAGCAGATTTTTTTAATATTTTAAACTTTAAATTCTTATCTTCTGTACTATTCAGTTTGTCACTATTTAGTGTAGAATCTATTTTGATATGAATATTTTATTCTTTTGCCTTATATTTGAAATATTTATGTTATATATTTATTTTTTTATAATTTCACAACATTTTATAAAATCGATTATATTAGATTAGATAACTCTTCAAACGTATTATTATAAGCCGGAAAGATTTAACGAAGAAACCCTAACTATAAATACAAAGTGATAAAGCGTTTTCCTCGTGTTCTGGAAGTCCCGGGTTCGAGTACCGGTTCGAGCATGGTTGTTCTTCTGTGTGCTATCTGTAAAGCCGCAGTTATACGACGCATCGAATCTCCGACGAGCCCTGCGTTCCCCAGTTTTACCCCTCTTGCGGTTTCTTGGGGTCCTTTGATGCCTGGACACTTAACCGACAATTTTGGGGAAAATTTCGGACGCATCCACAGACATCCGAGCACCCCAAGAAACCGCAAGAGGGGTAAAACTGGGGGAACGCGTGGCTCGTCTGAAGATTGACGCGTCGTGTAACTGCGGCTTAAGGTGCATGAATGTGCCCCCCCCCCGGTAAAAAGGGGTTGTGCAAGCAAATGTGGTGAGTGTGTAGCTAAGTCGAACTCTTGGCCCTAGTTGTCGCTACTTCAAAAACAAGAGACTCTCATTTCGGCTTAAATCTACTGCTGTATCAGCGGGGGGCTTGTCCATGGCAAGTGCCGTAAGTAACAACAATCACAATAAATACAACTTTTATAATTTCAGCAATGTATCATACATTTAAAAATGTGTTTGAATTAGAGTTTAGAATTCATTAAATTTGGTTTTCAACAATTTAGATAATCTTAAATAAAAAAAAACATTAATGAATCTTTAGCAGATCACCATAATTATATCACAGGCATAAGAAACATACTTGTAGCTTGTATGTGCTTTTTATTTGGCACCATTTTTTTCCAACAGGAAGTACTGTCTAAATATCGATTTCATTATATTAAGTTAGCCAGCTGAGTAAAAGTTGTTTTGCCCGGATATTTTTCAAGCCCCATGAATAAATATAAGTTATTGAAACACCTGCATCATCTCTTGCATGATGGCAAATACTTTTTCCGACTTAGGACAGCTGCTTTTTTTTCTTTTGTATTACCGGAACACAGTTGCGTTCGAATGACTTTTTTGTTCTAATATCACATATTGTTTATTATTTAATGCGTGATTATTCACATACAGTATCTTTGTTATAGAAAATCATTTTCTATAAATAAAAATGTAAATGCTTGTTATAATGAATTCGCGAATAAATATAAAAATTGTTTGGCACGATAACAGCTAGATATCAAGAGCTAGGAAAATAAAATTTGCCGTATAGTTGTAGCCTTTAAAGTGCATATTCTTATAAAAATTTGAAAGCAATTCGTCAAAGAAATGATAATCTGTTGATCTATTGTTTGTATGTAAACGGAAACAATTAAAAAATTCAGCGATTTGAATGAATGAAATTTGATATACGATATTGTTACTAAAGTTTTAATTCTTTGACAAATATCGGTCTAAGCTGACTAAAGGTATTCAAAGATCGCAAGTATACGGAAGATTATGCAGAGATATTGTGAAACTAAAATCCTGACGACATAGTCTGTTCACAGCTTTAATCAAAAAAGCAATTTTTTCACTTGGGGGATGAGAGGTCTTTATTAGGAAGCATTTGAAAAAAAAATCGCGGAGACCAGTAATATTACACGATTTTTTAAATATAAAAATACCTTTTTCCCCTTTTTTTCAAAGATATCTTTAATGCAAAATGGCAGCGTTGAAGTAATTTATTAAACTCTTGCCGAAGATTACATTGTTTATTCTAAACCACTAGAAAAAAACCCCATAAGAATAAAATACGAACAAATAGAATTTATTAGGTGAGAGTATTTTTATTCAAACAACAATAGATTTTTTTTTAAGTTCAAGGTTCCTGTCCGAGGTTCTTGACGTGGTTCTCATCCCGTACATTTCGATGGGATCATGAGTAAGCTCAGACCCTTAACGATATCAACGCAAGCTACACTTCTCTCCATAAATTTGCAGAGAGATTCACAGAAGACTTCCATTCAGAAGTTTCAATTGAACTGCTGACGTCATACTGCGTGCTCGTGCATTGTTGCATTCAGATGACTGGCTCTGTGAAACTTTGAATGAATATGTAGAATGCGCTACCAACTTATTATTAAGTAAAACAACATACTCCAAAACGTGTGCGTAAATCAGTGTTGATTAAAATATGTTATGAAATAATATTCTTAGCTATTAGTTCCCAATGATCTACATAGTTTTGTGAGGACTCATGAACAGTTTCAGTATAACTCATTTACTCGTTTTATAGGTGCCAGTTAGCAGTAAACTGTGTTTTGTCTATTCTATTGGTAAAAGTGCTTGAATATCAGAGAGTGCATTAAAGTAACATCATGAATTATGTTGTATTAGATATATTAGTTATTTCTTCAAATATAGGGTATTCCATATATACAGATACTATACAGAGGAAAAAAGAAACTTTGCTTAATTAGAAACTCTGGTAATAGTTCTTCGTATTATTTATTACACAAAAAAACTGGAATCGGAAGAAAATGCTAATCTCAACCTTGAAAAATAAATAAATATGCATTCTATTTGTAATTTCGAGTTTTTAGAATGAATACTAATTGTAAACATTATAAATTCATTAAATGATTTTCCATGAACGATTGATTACTTTTTGAACTTTACAAATTTAATTGACATAATTTCTTTGATTGACTGAAATCTTGGTACCTATAAATTCATCATTTTTTTATGTTTATTATTATTACTAATAATAATTTTCAAGCGTTGAAATTATAATTAAAAGAAGTAGTTAATTAAATTTTAATAGCAGGGTGATTTTTTTAAAGATAACTAGCGATTAAAATGAATTTTAATTTTAAAAAATTGAAAAAAATGAAGTTTAAAGTTACAGTTTCAAAATTTTGAAAATTGCTTTTTTTAAAATTTGTTCTAAAGAAACTGATTGGCCTATAATTTAATGCAATATAAAATAACCTGATAAAATGTATTACAGAATTATAAATATTGAAGAATGTACACTACATATTTATGGCAATAGCATGAAAAAAATGAAGGCAAATAATTTGAGGCTATAAAATTCTGGTTTTTCATCATTACTCTGTCTATCGTTTGAACTAATTTTCAAACTCATTAAAAATTTAAAGTTTTCTACTACGAATGGTGATGTTTTCTGAGAAAATGGATATTACATCTTGAATCGGGAGTTAAAAACTAGTCAAAATTCAATATAATTTTGGGAAAAAATACAATTATAATACATTTATATATTAAACAATTTCAATAAGAATTGAGATGCTATTGATTAAAGATAATTACGAAGTATGCATTGTCATGTATTATTCTCAAGTAAATTTTAAAATGAAAATATTCTCATTATTCATCGTAAATTTCATTTTTGAAAAATGCTTCATGGTTAAATCACTGGAGAGGATATTATATTTTATTTCCTTGTCAAATAATACTTTTTTTTTCTTTCTTATATCTATATCTCGTTTAGGATACAGCACAAAATTAAACTTGTCTCATCGCTTTGTTGCTACTTTAATCATATTCATTCCCTCCGCCGTAGTGTCTGATTTTATTTACATAATCTACCATGAGGTTGCTTCAGAGCGGTACAATGTGTAAAAGCACCTGCCACCATTTAAATGATGGTGACAGGTGGTGGCGAAACCTGTTGAAATCACACTGTCGTTAAAATGAAATATTTTTATAACGTGTGTGATGCTAAAAATATTAAAAGGATGAATGCCTCAACTAATATGAGGACATTTTTCTTTCTTATTTATTTGTTTATTTTACTTCGGCTGTTTCAAAATTCGGCATTGAAAAGCAAAGCACATTTGGAAGTAACTATAGCAATTAGACACATTTTTTATTTGTTTAGTTTTCACTGCTGAAAATTATATTTCTGAGATGTTTCAATTTTAAGCTAATTGAATCAATTCAAATATTTGAAACTTTGACAAAATTATAAAATGCAGTAATTGTTTGTAATTCTTTCTTTTTTTCAAAATATTATGAAAACAATTAAAGAATTTCAACTACAACTTTTGAAGTTGTTATTTGAATGAATAAGTTTGAAGTTTAAATAGGGTAATTGGTTAGGGGGAAAGTTAAAGAAAAAATTCCTCATCAGAGTTGTATTACATTATTTTAGGGTATATTTTATTATTTGATAATTCAAAAACTCTTTTTCATTTTCTTTTGTCAAGGTGATTTTTATTCTGAATACAAAATTTGTGAATCTTAAGCATTGAAATAAATTTTATATCCGTCACTTAGTTAATTATTTATTAACTAGATAACAGATATCATATATATAATTAGATCACGGATATTAAATATATAATTATATAACAAATATCAAACATATAATTAGATAATAGATATCAAATATCTGTTATATTCATATATTAGATGACAGATGTTTATATCTTATCTAAATAAGACATCATTTGATAAATTTCTCTATTTAATAACATTTTTCGTTGGTGGTTTTGTTTGAAGAATAGATTTTCTAAAATGAATGCTTTTAAGTAAGTGTTTTTCAAGTTACCAAATTTTTGCATTTAACAGCTTCTGTCAAACAAAGTACTAAACTTCCACTCTTCAAAAGTTCTTAGCATTCTTCAACATTGTGTTTCAGTTTAAACCATACTCAGGATATCTAAATGCCAACGCATCTGTTTCTGATGATGACAAATTTATAATCGTTTTTCTTGGCAAGATCAGAGAACCTTGAATCACAACTTTGATAACAGTTACACATTCGGAGAAACAAATCCAGCTCTTAATAACTGTGACATCATTTTCGAATTCTGACGCCACTTTTTAGCTTCCGAATCTCCGCCGGATTGTTCAAAGAACTACAGTGAAGAAGACCGAAGCTTCTGTCTTCAGGTCGCAACAGATCAAAGAAGCGAGCGAAGCAAATAGTTCTCAGCGAAGTAGATTTTTGGAATAGTAGCTTTGTGTAGATATTTAGAATACAAAGAAACCAAGAAAGGTCGCTAAACTTTTGACTATGTTGGTATCGGCATTTTAGTGGCTCTTGGGTACTTTCCAAGGCACTCTTTAGACAGTTCGTTCTCTTACTTTTTTTTTCTCACGCAGTAGAAGAGTTCCGTAAACGGAAGCAGATGCTGAATGTGGGTTGACTTGGAACGTTTCAGGACCAATTTAACCCCCGGCAGCTGACAACACAGATGATACACATCATGAAAACACTCATTTGTTGTATTAAGAAACGGGGATGCTTTTTCGTTCTGGATTTGCTATGGAATGAAAATGTAGATTGTCAACGTCTGATTATTGCTGTCATTCTGATAAAAAGTGTCAAAGAAGAGTTTTGATAAGGATTTACGTCAACAATAGAAAGTGGTTTTGATAAAGTATGTGTTGGAAAGTTAGAAATTTTTAGAATGGGGAAGTGTAAAATGGTAGAAAAACAAACAAACAGAAATCAGATTTTAAAAATATATTTTATATTAGCTGCCTTTTGTGATAATCTGGTTTGCGGTTATTAAACGTTACTAAAATTTTCAATTAGCTTTTTTATGTAATATGCTCTTAATTATTTTTTCAGCAAAATAATTTTCCCTTTCAAATTTGCTGCTCACATAAGTCAAATTATTTTAGAAGGTTTACATCTTTCTATTCATTATATTATGAATTTACCTTACTTCATGTCCACTCCCTTAAAATTTGAATTTTAACTTAAAACGAAGTGATTAAACTTCATTTAATGCAAAAACTGCTTTTTTGAAAACAAAATAATTTTTTTAAAACATGAGGAAAGAAAATAGAATCATTTAGCCCTGAAAACGAATGCTATGAAAATTTCTCTACATTCAACATAAATTTCGATTCATTATAATAAGAAAATAATTTTCAAGTAATTAAACGCATAATATATTTTCACGTA
This sequence comes from Argiope argentata, assembly GCA_026289955.1. NCBI lineage: Eukaryota > Metazoa > Arthropoda > Arachnida > Araneae > Araneidae > Argiope > Argiope argentata. Next base: position 5,787,450 of record JAOUZG010017606.1, on the reverse strand, counting down.
TTCTATTATGTAAATAAAAGGACAACAATTTTTTAAAAGGGAAAGCACTTTAAGAATTTTTGACAATACCTACTCTTGGAATTGCATATTATCATAAATATAAAAAAAGTTGCCTATTGTTCAAAATGTTCGAAACTTTAAAAGCACAATTTAAAGTCTCTATAAATGTTAAAAATTAGTCACTGAAGCTGTCTAGTCTGTAGTAATTATAATGTGATTAATTATTTTTACTCTGCCATCACTAGTCTTAAAATAACTCTCTATTAAAATTCAAGTAAATCAACATAAGTAGGCGAAGCAAAATTTTAAGATTTCCATAGTAATGAATAAAAAAAGAAATCAAAATTTCAAAGTCTTGATATTGTCTCGTATAATGATTGTTTTTGGTGATAGGCACATCCGGGAATTTAAGTAAATACGACATCCTTTCAACTCAAGAAACCAAAATTAAACACCGAACGTTACGAAATTCTAAATTCTGCTTATTTCAGACTTCACCATACGTTGAGAAATGTTTTCAAATACGTTTTCGATTGACACTTACAAACTGAATGCGTCTATGCATTTTGATTTTACCTTATTTTTATTTGTAGGTAACTCTCAGAAGCATTCGACCTTTGTTTATTTGGTCTAAATTGATCAATTCTGTTTGTTTCTTTTAAATCAGTCTCTTGTGCCTATTTTTTGTATTTTTCTAATTACTTTTACCTTGACATATTTTATGAACTGAGAGCATGTTGTAATATAACCTAACAGATAATTTTAAACTATTCGAGATATAATAAGCTTTTAGTTTTGGAAATACATAAAATGATTTAAACAATAATATTTTATTTGGTTTTGGTCAAGGAATAAACTTTTGTTATAATTAGGATTTTAACATTTTGTTTTGGGTTTTGGCTTTTTGAACCATGTTCATAGAATATTATTGACACTCTAACTTAAATTCACGTAATTTTAAAGAAATATAACTAATTAAACAGATGATCATGTAAAATTGGTTATTATACAGAACGAGTGGAGTTTGTTAAACATATTAAGAAATTCTAAATTTTTTTCACCAAATACGTGCTGTGGATAAAAGACCTTTTCCAAGAATTTGAATATTAAATTTGCTACATGAATGTGAACATAGAATCAGTCTTCAAAATAATATTGTTTGCGACGATATATATTTATATATTTTTTCAGTCTTCTATTGACAAAAAAAAAGTCAGTAGGCCACGTAGTCATGCTATTATTTTTCGAGTTCAATACTTAGTATGATGGTACTGATATTTCCAAAACATACTTCATATTATCCTCAGCTCTGATCACTCCATAGACGATGACTCACGATATCCGGTGACTCATTCACTCTCTTTGGTCTATACGTTTCCACCTCTTGGGGTAATGACAAGAGCGACTTTTGTCAAAAGCGTAAACACAAGATTGGGAACGCCTTTTGGATCCCAATCGATCCCCCCCCCGATTGCAGTCCTCCCCCAAAAATGTGTATCCTGGGGCTTCAAAGCAGGCCCGAACCCTAATGGAGCCTCTTTAGGGTGCAAAAAGGTTGCGCACGTGTCGCTCGTGACATGCGACAACTAGGGTGACACTTTCCCAGTGTCGAGAATGTTTGAGACATTTAAAGAATAGTTATTGCTCCTTTTCTCTTTCTATGCCTATCCCCTGTTGCTTTCCACATTTATTTTTATCTCAGAAATTGAGTAACCCTGCCTGCGGTGTATTTGAGTTACTAAAGAATAAATACAAAAACAAATGGAACACAACAAAGATACGCATGCTCTTGAAGAATTATTTATGCCATGTATCCATTATTTGAACATAAAACTATCAGCTCTCCGTTTTTTTCATGTTAAATTTTTGAAACTTTGGCTAAAGGACATTTAATTAATATCATGTTTAGGAAGATCCGCAAGTGCAAATGTTGGACATCACAATTTTAATCATGATGATAAGAAGGGTGCAGCTTGAACCAGAATCTTTTCACCTAACTTCAATATCACTAGAAAGTTTAAAAAGCTCCTAGTCCATGTATATCAGGTATTTTTTGATGAAATCGGTTTTGAATGCTCTCCTGCCAATGATTCTACCATCAGTCAATCACCTTCCTGGATGAAATTGCATTGCAAATATTATTTTGTGTTACAATATAAGTAACCTGATTTTGCCTTGTGTTTTTATATTAGAGGATCGACAAAGCAAGACGTTGCATTATATAAGTAAAACTTTTGTTAGCAGTTAGAAAAATGGTTGTAAAGGATTAAAAATATTTCTTATTAAAATAGTTCGTTAAACGAAGTTAAAAAAAAGCCTTAAATTGAAATTTTTAATGCATTTTTTGCTGTTGACGATTGTTTCCTTTCATGTAAATTTAAATTATTTGAATTAAGCAGTTTTGCTATCAAAATTATTTCATTTAAGGTCCTTACGTATTAGACCATCCAACTTTATCGCCAAATTTGAAGTCGTTGCCGATGAGTTGCTGAACCTCCAATTATGGTAATCCGGCAATGGTATAATCCGTTGATCTTTATCGCCAAATTTAAATCCATCGCTACTGAGTTACTAAACCAATGGCAATCGTTGGCGATGACGGTCTAACCGAATTTAATGGAGCTTGATAAGTTTCTAGCTAATTTGTTTCTTTTGTATAAAAGACAAAGAAAATGGATGGTTTCAAATATGACATAATGTAAAGTTCCTTTTCCACGATGGTTGATAATGGTTTGATATTGCAGGATCCTTCTTCCATAACTCTCCATTAAACAGGGTCAAATCAAAATCATAAGGCATTTGAGATAAATGCCTAGCTGTCATTTCTATTATCTTTGAGGTTTATGCGTCTGTTAAAAAATGTCTGAAACTTTCTCTTAAGTTTGATTGATGAGACTTCATTCTATTCATCCACTTGCAAGGATTCAATCCAAGCGGACATTCTGATTTGATGTCCCATCCTAATTTTGACAGTCTAATCAAATATGTATTTGTATTGTGACTGTGAGTTTTGATATAAAAATTTGTGTCCTGATTTTGGTGGGTAATGAATTGAATTTATAGAATTTCGACCTTTTCGGTCTTTTTATGATCCTTCCTGCTCTACTGCAACATTGCTGAGTAGTGTATTATGTTTATATTAAACTGAAAGAGTTTTAGCTTGCTTGATGATGAGGTTTATAACATCCTTTTTTTGAAGAGTAAATTTGAATTTATTCACATTTTGAATATAAAATTCACTGCGGTGAGATTTAATTTAGGTTCATGCTTTGTACAGGCAACTTTGTACAGGCATAATCAGAGTTGGCCTTCTCTGTATTCTCTGTTTGCCTGGGTACCCCCCCCCCCCAAAAAAAAAATGGGGCCCTAAATTTTTTTATGAAGTAAAAAAAATGACAAATAGAATATATAATGCTATTACGTTTTTATTTACTATGTAGTTTTGGTTTTTTATATTAATTACTTCAGAGAAATCACAACTTTTTTCATTTTTTAAAAATGTTTAGTGCAAGTGCATTTAAACGCGTTTTCTACATATTTGTTGAAAGATTGCACAGTTTGTGGGGAACTTCCTTCTCCAGTTGGAGCTAGAGTTATAACTTTTGGAGTAGGAAGCAATATCATTGCCAGAATTACTTCATTGACAAGAACACAGATCTACTTGTGACTTCTTGAAGTTCAGCGTTTATTCTTTTTCCTTTTCTGCTATTTTTCTTTTTTGACACTCAAAGAAATATTTCCTTAGGCATGGACATGATTAAATCTGACAATATTAAGCGTTTTATGGTATAAATTATCCAAACACTATATTCCATCTAATCTAGCAGAGGATAAAGCTGTAAATATACTTACTTTATTTTTATAATATGTTGCACATTTACACTAAGCTGTAATGCGTCTGCAAACTTCGTATATTTCCAAACAAATCGATTGTTCCAGTTAAATTTCTTTTTCAACTGGTTTCCTGGTACAGAGGTAACGTGTCTTCTTCGTGATCTGGGCGTCCCAGGTTCGCGTCCCGGTTAGGGCACGGTTGTTCTTCTCTGTTCTATCTGTGAGGCGTGCGAAGGTGCCCCCTCTTTCAAAAAGGGTCTGTTCAAGCGAATGTGATGAGTGAGTAGCAAAAGT
>JAOUZG010017606.1:5727304-5780812 GCA_026289955.1 Argiope argentata | reverse complement strand
ACACACACACACACACACACACACACACACACACACACACACACACATTCAAATTTTCAATCGTTTATAAAATACTTTCTTTTCATCCAATCAAGTTCAAGTAAATTTTTTAAAACTTGTAGAGAATGACTTTTGATGTTAATACAGTTATTAATTCAGTCTATTATTAATTCATTAATTTTTTATTAATTAATTAGAAACTAACTTTCTCGCCTTTACAATAGTTCTTTATTGTAGCTGCATTTGTTAGGTCGGGATATCATGGTTGGTAGGGTATAATATTCGTATCCCTTGTGCTGCGAGTTCGAACCTGGTCTCAAAGTTAATCATGTCGAGAATTATACAACCGGGGGTACTGTGTCAAAGGTGATTGTTATTAGGGTGCTCGGGGGTCCATGCCCTCAGAGGGCATATGCACCCCTCATTCCGTTGTAAGGCGGAACACGAGAACAACGATTGTAGTTATTTAATAAGATTAAGAGTTTCTAAAATAAAATTTTTCCTAATATTCAAAGTAGGAATTGATTTTAAAACAATTGTTTTTTATATTACTTACTTATGTAATTCTTGTGAAGATTTTATAACCTGCTGCTGTTCAGATAAACACACTGAACAGTAATCCGAAAAAGATGAAGGAATAATAATGAATTTCTGTATATTTTGGTTTACCTTATTATTAATTTATGACTTTCAAAGTATTCTATTTTAAAGACTTATTAACTTCCTTATCTGCTTATTGCTTCATTTAATCTCTGCCATCTTCTATTCGATTTGCATTGTGAAATGGAGATCGGATGTGTGATGGAGTCATTTTTAATTTCCATTATTGACAATGAAAATACAGTATTTCTAAAGTAGATATTTATAATTAAGAGTAGATTAAATACGGAAATTGATGAAAAGAAATTTATTCTAATTAAATATAATTATGCAATTTGGAAACATTTCCCTATATTTTTGTAAGCTATTCTCACAAATGTGAATGAAAAAGGTTTTGATGCAATTAATAATAATAATTGCTTTATAATAATGACTTTAGTTTAGTTATATTAGCAACAATAGAGCCCGTTGTTAATCAATAATAGAGCTATCTTGAGATGGGCTTTGTAATTTTGAACTTTGGTCAGAAGGCGAGGACGACACCTGAATTGGCACCCCTCTCCTTTACTCGAATGTGTTGTATAAGGCATAGAAATGAATATTCAACCTAGAGATTTCGTTAATTTTTTTTGCTCTTTTAATCTTCTCTGATTATGGGAAAACTCTTTAGAATTTATTTTTTGCATGCTAAATTCTGTAAACGATTCTTGCACCAAAAGTATCGATTTCCATCAAGTTTTTAACTAAATTCACAAATAATATTTTTCTTAAATTCTACTCTGTTTTCGTACAAAGGACTACAAAGCAGTATACAGTATATTCCCGACTATTGGGTTCGCGACTATCCATTAACATTCAGCCTAGTTTTATTTTATCGTAATTAAATTTGAAAATCAAGGCATCTATTAAGGACTCACTCAAAACCTTAGAACTGTAAGTTTTGACTTTTATCTTAGAGTTTACTGTATGGGTAATCGTTTATGAGTAGAAAATAATATTATTTTGAGTACAATTTTCTTAAGAACTAAGCCTACGACTTAAATTAATGTTTAGTTATATTTCCCGCTTTTAACTTGGGAATTACAGAATTTATATTAAAATGTGGGCAGTTTATATCTTTTAACTTAATTTTTCTGCAATAAATTATTTAAAAAAGATGTGCTATATATTGTTATAAATAATTCTCACAGACTTTATTGTCTAGGAAAACGCATATAAAACATATGTCACATAGGCTACGAATTCATAGAGAATTAACTCTACTAATCTACTAATTTCAGTGAAGCTATATATCGTCGGACAACGAGAGAAAAGAAGCTGTCTCAAGCTGAAACAACAAACATTGCTCGTTGTCCGAACTAAACTGATTCCCCACCTTTAAGGCGCGCCTTAAATAGCGTCCCACTAAAGTGATTAGGGCAACCATGGAAAGCGCTCGCTCGTCCCAGACAAGTCTGCAAATTTCTCCGACATTCTTTAAGAGCAAATATTTATTTCTTAGCTTCTACTACTCATTTTAGCTACTACTCATCATTAACGGTTCTACTTGTAGTAGAAACCGTTAGTGACCTCTTTATGTCGCCAACACACCTTCATCGCCAAATCAGTCAGATATAGAGATATTCTGTTGTAAATTCCCTTAGAACGGTCTTTTCTAGCTGATGCGCAATTCCATTAGAATAATTTTATACAATTAAACGATTTACAAATATTTACAATATTTACTCAACAACTCAGAAATATTTACAATTTTTACATCTAATTTACACAAAATTCATAACAATATGAACTACCAGTACAGAGCCTTTTATTTTAGCTCAGACGTTCCAGCAACTGCTTCTATGATACACCGGGACTAGCTGCATTCACATAGCGATAAAGAAAGTGTTTAGTAATAAGAAGCGGGAAAATGGTATTACAACAGTGGGTTTTAGTAGAAAAACTTTGTCTTCATAAAACTCCGTATTTATAGAATTCCGGCATATCCGGCTGGTCTTCCCGCCATATTAGGCCGGATATTCTGGATGGACTGTAACAGAAAGTTACTGAATAGAAACAATAAGTTGAAATTTTCTCCAAATAAATAAATAAATAAATAAAACTATACATTTCAATACATCAACCCATTTGTGAGCTCAAGTCTCTTGGCACAGACTTTGGTTAAGTGGGGGGGGGCGAGAATTCTTTCCTTCCTCTTCATTCCAAGTGCAAAGCTTCTCCCCCAAAACGTGATACAGAACAAAGCTTTTATTTTTATCCGGGAATAACAAAAAGGATGGCAGAGTAATTATCAAAACAGTGTGAGAGGCATGTCCTGGCTTTCGAACAGAACGGAATAGACACTCGAGCATTACAAAGTATTCGCTAAATTACATTCAGCATTGATGTGGAACTTTCTGGAACAGTAACATTTTTTTTCAAGGGTTTAAAACCATTAACAGTGTAACGTGTTGATATTTGATTTCTTGTTATACTTTAAAAGCAGAAGATAAAAAAAGGTGAAATATGCTAGGTATATTTCAATGTATCATGTCAAAGCATCATTTCTTGAACGGCCAAGCACTACGAGCTCGTGTATTTTTATTCATTTTAATTGTTTCATTGAAGGAGTCACTTTAGTGTTGCAAACGATCGAAAAAACTCTGTCTCGCATTTCTACTGTTTCAAAAATATCCCATTTCCTATTTATTTCATTTTATGCCATCCCTTGCTTAAAACGATATTTTTCTAGGTTTTGTTTGCTGTAGTCATTAACTTATTTTTTTAGATCAGAGCTTTTGTAAATGCGATGGCAAGGCGTTATTAAAAGTTAATTCTTTGAGACGCTCGTGCAGAAAATAAAATTTTAATTTTTCACCGACGGATATTTGTTGACACCAAAAACCTCATCCCCCAAACAACATCATGTTCTGCTATGATAATAAAGCCCTGGAAAATAAATGTATCCAAACGGTAAGATAAATGGGTTATTGGGCTCATCAAAATAAACATAAATAATTTTTTTCTATGTTCTGAGATATAGAGAGACTATGAAGATTATATTTTTAATATTAGCTTATTTTTTAATGGCAAGCACAGAATTCCTTTCTTTCTCGTTTGTTAATTTATATACATCTGTCATCAAGATTTACGGTATAAAGTAATGCTCTTATCTTAAAGTGTTTGCTGTTTATATTTTATTTCAAGAGAAATTTCTATTAATTGCAAATTATTTAATTCATTATTTCTTTACTATCGAAACGTTCAATAGGTACAGCTGTAAAATCTTTTAAGAAATTAGGCTAAAATGTCACATAAAGTTATTTTTTATTTGACTGTTGCCATTTGCATTAAATAGTAATAATAAAACAACGATATTTTGTCACGTACATTATTGTTTAGTATACTAGATTCTTCAAATATTGGATAGTTGGAATGTTGACAATTATTATTTTTCGAAATATAACTGATATTTGAAATTTAAATCAACTTATTATCCATTCAAAACTACAAATGAGAAATTTTATTTGCTCGTACAGATGTTTGCATGATATAAAATAAATTTCTTATTTTTAACAATTTTTTTTTCAAACTCATAGAATTTGCAGCATTATATTAAAATAATATTAAATTTTACCTGATCTTATCGAATTTTTATGACTTGACATGCTTAGAACCCGTCTAATCTGGTGATAGATTTTAAATCGTTCTATATTCATAATTATTAATTTTACTAACCTTTTAACAATTTATTACAAAATTTGGCTGTTTAGAATTTTTTTAATCACTTTTTGATCTTCGGCAATAATGAACGGTACTAAGCAATCCAATTTGAAGATTTTGGCATAATCCTTCTCTTTATTTAAGGAAATAACTTCTGAATCAAATTACCTTTAAAAAGTGAAAATAAGTATTTCAGTTGGATAGGAAACTCAGAATAATATACGGAAATTTTATGTTTCTTCAATTTTTCAGTTCGTTCTTCTTTTGACACACTAACACATAATTCTTGTTTTGTTACAGATGTCATTTTCTTACATCTGCTTGTGTTAAGTGTTTAATAGGTGTGAAAATATAGTCTTTGTTCATACGAGACAATACAGGACCTCTTTTATTATTGTCATCAAGACATTGCCGAATGAAAGAGGATACATTAATGAATAAATTATTTTTTAATAAATTATTCTGGAAAGTTAATATTGAGTCGATTGTAATAGCGTGAAATATTAATTAGTTTATATATAAGTATATCAGACATTTTGATTAGTTATTCCTATACCGAAGGATGTCTCACGGGGAACACCTCGTCGTTGAGGGTTGGAAGCCTCCGGAATGGTGATTGATTCTCGCTTCCCTTGTGTTCGAAACTGTAGAAGTTGGCTACCTACCATCAGTGAAGGGATATATTTCCCAAGAGAGAGGTTGTACCGTGACCGGTGATGACCTTTAGAACCGAACCATAGTTACCACCAGTGTTGATGTTGAGGCGGAGGTCCTGAGATTCAAGTTTTTCCGTGTGCCTTAGAGCGTAATCGGAGTAGTAAGTCTATAATTGTTGTTGTTGTTACTAATGGCCCTTGCCGTGGACAAGTCCGCTGATGCACCAGCAGATTTAAGCCGAAAGGAGCATCTCTTGTTTGAAGTAGCGCCACCTAGGGCCAAGAGTATGACTTTAGCTACACACTCATCACATTCACTTGCCCAACCCCCTTTTTTACAGCGGGCATATTCACACGTCTCAAAGATAGAACACAAAAGAACAACCTTACCCAAACCGGGACTCGAACTCGGAACGGCCAGATCACGAGGAAGACGTGGTATATCTGTTCCAGGGAGTCGGCAAGTCTATGATATCTATACTGAAGGCTATTCAACAAATAATATAGCTGCATATGACTTAAGTTATGGCATAACAATACAAGCCGGATGATATGCAAAAATTCATTCGTGAATTAAAATAGCCCCGGTTTTGCATGACTTTTACGTCAAGTGACATCATTGTATTACATAGATACCAAAGTATAAATACAATGTCTCGTCATTAATCTCATTATTAGATATGTTGTTTTCACTTTTAAATATTATTAAAACATTCCCGATTTTATAAATTCCTCGAAATTTGAAATTGTATATTCTGTTTCGTTTTCTTAAATTCATGGGAATTATTTAATGACAAAACAAATTGATTTTATATCACCTACAATATTATTCTACATCATTTTGAAAATTTAACAAAAATCTCATTTCCTTTTAGTTTGTAAACTAGATATGGATATGAATCCTATGAATCAAAGTTAAATTTCGGTGTAAATGCGTAATACGTAATTCCAGATGACCCTCTTGTAACCTCAAATTTTTATTATCCGCTCTTTAATCACCATGGACTAGCGAAACACTAGCTATCAGATTTCATTTCAGAGGGTCCGTCTCTTAAAAATATCGGGCCACCCAATGCGACGTGAGAGGAACATTCCTCGATGAATAAAACATTTGTTTTCTCCCCATTTGCGAAAGCGGAAAGATGCTGACAGACGTTTTAGTTCCGTGGGAAAAGGGTCGGGAGGACAGTTCCCCCCTGCCGTGCGGACACCGCAGAAAAAAAAATACACGGGATGATAAAGATCCTTTCCCACTCAAAATGGGGGTGGAATTGTCAGCAATTGCGTGGGTGAGTGACGGTTTGACACTGAAAAAGCTCGTCTGTTGATGTTTTATCTGCAGCAATAAAGCCTCTTCCTCGAGTGGGTGCTTCCTTTTGCAGTCGATTCAGAGGCTTCTGTTTGTTTCTTTCTTCTCTCTAATAGGCCGAAAAAAGCTGCCTTTTTACATTCTCAGGGGGTGAAAAAATACCCCCATGCATTATAGTTGTCACCGCCGCCTTTGCTACCAGATGGGAAATTTAATGGATCCAAATAAATGATGAGAATTTCGACTAAAGTTAAGTCTTCTTGTTGTTACTTATGGCACTTGCCTATAGACAAGCCTCCCGCCGATGCAGAAGTAGATTTAAGCCGAAAGGAGTGTCTCTTGTTTATGAAGTAGCGCCAAGTAGAACCAAGAGTACGACTTAGCTACACACTCACCACGTTTGCTTGCACAGCCCTTTTTACAGGTGGGCACAGTCGCACACCTCACAGAAGAACAATCATGCCCAAACCGGGACTCCCAGAACACGAGGAAGACGCGCTACCTCTGTGACAGAAAGCCGGCAAATTAAGTCTTAAGCTGGGAATTTTACGGGATTAAAAGTATGTTTATGCGATATAACTGCCATTTTCAGTGTTGTAATGGCCACAATTAATAAATTAAAGCGATTAAAAAGTCTCGCCTTATGAATATCCATTATTGGAAATCTCGTAGCACGGAAAATGATCAATTCAGAAATTTATTTGTTTTCACTAAAAGAAATATTTGTGAATCATGCAAGCGTATCTGTGGTGTCCAAACAAATTTACCTTTCTTATGATCACGAAATTGAGGGCACATCTGGCTGTGACAGTGATTTAACATTCTATTATGAACTATTCGGAGCCATCCCAATAATTAATTTAATTCACGGAATTTTTCACGCGAGAACATGATGTTGTTTTGGTTAGAAAGATTTGATGTCTCCTGTTTATGCGTAAAAAATATTTTTACCTACTTTCACTAGTATTGCATTTTCATTATGTATGCTCCTTTGAAAGCAGATGCGTTTTCAAAAGTTTGACCGCCTTTCAACAGTATTGCCTTATTATTATGTATGCTTCTTTGAATGCTGATGCGTTTTCGAAAGGCTGACGCAGAACCATAATATCTTAGTAGCTGTTATTTCATTTCAAAATCGGTCGAGTTCTAAAACTTTATTTGCCAGCAAGAAAAATTCAAAATGAAAATTTAAAAAAATGAAGTAATAATAAAGAATAAAATGAAATCTGATATGCACACTTCAATGTATCATATCAGAACATCATTTCTTGAACGGCCAAGCACCCCGAGCGGGTGCAAGTTAAATTGTATTTTTATTCATTTTAATTGTTTCATCGAATGAGTCAGTTTAGTATTGAAAACGATCATAAAAAAACTTTGTCTCGCATTGATTGTTTAAAAATATATCACATTTCCTATTTATTTCATTTCATGTAATCGCGTGCTCAAAAGGACATTTTTCTAGGTTTTATTTGCTGTAGTCATCAACTTATTTTTTTACAATCGGAAGCTTTTGTATGTGATGGCAACGCATTATTAATAGCTGATTTTTTCAGATACTCGTGCAGATTAATAAAATTCCAATTTTTCGAGTACGGATATTTGTCGACGCCAAAAACCTCATTCCCAAAATATAATCATGTTCTGACATGATAAAAATGTGAAATAATGACTTCAAAATAATAAAGTTCTCGCATGATTATTTGAAATTTATGTTTTGGAAGATTTCATTTTCTTTTACTGCAGTTTTTTTAATTATTATTTTTAAATATTTTGCTTTATTCTGAGTAATTTAAAAAATAGTCAATTTTTTTCCAAAACCTTTTAAGGATCTAATTAAAAAATTTCTGTATCCGACTTTTTAATTCCAGTATATTTTTCAAATTTTTTGAGGTAACTATTCAAACATTTAAAAATCAAATGTATTAGTCAATCTATACCCAAAAATACTTTTCCTCTATTGAAAAATTAAAAAATTCTTTTTATTGAAATCCATCTTGATTTTTTTTTATTTCTGTTCCAAATCCAGTACACCAGAAATAAAAAAAAATTTAAGAAATCGTCTTTGAGATCAAAGAAAGAAAAGCAGCAGCACTTAGCAGAAAGTAACACACTACACTTGATGACATTGGCGCCTCGCAAACAATGAAGGACCCTTTAGAGAAACTATAAGTTGGTACAGTAAAGTAATAAAAAACCATTACATTTTACATTACATGTTAATTTATAAAATAATAAATATGCATAAAATATATTTAACGAATGTTAACTTTTACATAATCAGAGAGCTAAATACAAAAGATTTGACAAAATGCCCCTAATAGAAGATTTAATGATTGGAATTTTTGTGAGTCCGATTTCAAGAGATATCCAGTTTCTTGGTCATTGGAGTTCTCGCTCTAGTGCACAAGATTTGGTCACGTGATTTATAGACTGTTCTTCGGTGTCACACTTACAAATCGGATTTTGGCCAAAGAAACACCTTTGATGTACAAAATATACACCATGTCCAGTGTATACTTGGTTATGATAAAAATCACCCTTAGTTTGGTAAACCGAAGTGTTTATAAAATGCTGATTGGTTGGTCGCCCCTTGATGGGGTTTTCCCAACTCTCCTACCAATCCTTGATTATTAGTTTCTATGTCTATCCTTGATTATTAGTTTCGATTTTGAACTCTTGGAAAGAGTTGTATTTGCTTTTCCATTTCCAATATATTACTGATGAGCCCTGATTAAATTCATTTCTACTTCAAGTTCAGCAGCTTTTCCTTTTATAGTCAATATTACTATTTTTAATTTCACCAAAGGAGTATAGGCTATTAAAACCATAGACTACGTTATTCATTGGTTGCTATAGAATTTATGGCTGGGTAAAAAAATGGAAAAAAAATTGAATTTTTCACTTGATTTTCACGAATATAAAACTATATATTATAAATAAATTATAAATGATCATATAAGTAATAATGTAAATTAATGAATAATGCATCAAGTACATCATTTGATCTACTGAGCTACTTTTGTCGCTGATGCTCATGTGTCATTCATTCATCTTTCACAGTATATTCTGAAAAGCTGTTTAAAAACTGATAACTTTTCACTCTTTCAGACCAAATAAAGCCTCTTATCGTCTGTATCTTTCCTTATCCGCCTTTGAACAACTGTTTATTTATACGCGCACCAAGATCAAAACATTCCTTCGTGATCTGAAAAAAAAAGAGCTTTGAAGAAATTAACGAAATTTCAAACATGCATTTCAATCACGTGTGATAGATAACGCGGGTAATTTTAGTAACTCGGTTACTTTCTTAGAAGAGGGAATTTGATTATGAAATGACCCATATTTAATGCGAAGTTCATTAATTTCTCTTCTGTAGAAAATAATTTATTGTTCGAAAACCTTTTGCACTTGAATTTTCTTCCCATATTCTTATATTTAATGGTATTAATTATCAAGAACAATCTTTGAATTGATAGAGTTAATAAGTTAATATCAATTATAGTATGCGTAGGATTATGAAATAGGACTATATATGTGATTCTGAAATATAATGTGCCATTCTTTGCGTTTTTATACATGTGGCTCTTAAATATTGTTTGTCATTTTTTTGCATTTTTATGAAATATTTTGGTATAAAAAACGCAGTTCACAGTTTCGTATACACTTAGAAATGCGTAGGTTGCATGAAATAGGATATGTGATTCCTAAATACAGATTGCCCTTTTGTTGTGCGTGTGTATTTTTATCATGTCAGAATATGACGTTTTGGGGATGAGAGTTTTGTCGTTCTCAGACGGAGAATAACATATGGTAACAAAATTGTGTTTTTTGATATCAAGAAAGTGACAAGGTGTCTTAAAATCGAAATTTTTGACAATTATGGCATTTTATGTACAAAAAAGAAAAATGCCTCTTTCCTATTATCAAAAAAATTCAAATAAGTTTTATTTATCATTCACAATTTCTCCAAATTCTCGAATATTGTCATATGAAAACAATACATAATCATTTTTATCATGTCCGAATATGATGTTGTTTTGGGGATGAGGGTTTTGGCATTAACAAAAATCCGTAGGCGAAAAATAAGAATTTTATTATCTTCACGAGCATCTAAAAAAATCAGCATTTAATGACGCGTTGTTATCGCAATTACAAAAGCTCTGATTTTAAAAAAATAAATTAATGACTACAGCAAATAAAGCCTAGAAAAATGTCATTTTGAGCATGTGATTATACGAAAGGAAATAAATAGGAAATATGATATTTAAAAAAAATAATAATGTTTTTCTGGGTCGTTTGCAGTACTAAAGTGACTCATTCAATGAAACGATTAAAATGAGTAAATATATAACTTAACTTGCACGAGCACGCGGTTCTTGGCCGTTCAAGAAATGATGTTTTGACATGATACACTGAAATATGGATAGAAAATTTCATTTAAATTTATTTATTCTTATAATTTACTCTCAAAAAGAGAATTTTTTCTTGGAAATGAGAAAGGTAAAAAAAGAAATCGCGATTATCAACCATGACTATACATGCTTGCATTTTGTTACAAATGCAGCTATAATTTTATGAATACTTACTCCACTAAGCCTGATTATTATATCTGGTTAACATTTAATTTTAAATAATTCGCTGGAAGAGACCTTTATTGTGGCAGTCTTTTCCAATTTTCGATGAAATGTTCTACTGCTAAAAATTTTTTGGATGTACATGTATGACCATTCTTGAAACTTCACCAATATCCTTTTTTGAATAGCTTTCTATATAAGCCTATGAAAATGAGAAAATTGAACAAATAAACAAAAAAATATATAAATTTTTTTAATTTGGCGAAAAGGCTACATTTGCCCACCCTACGCCAAATCAAAGGGAGAAATATCAATAAAATAATAGAAGAAAACCTATATATGAGTACAAAATAAAAAAAAATTGTACGATCTAGTTCAAACTGAAACCCCTTCAGAAAAATTCCATGCTAAAGAAGTTAAAAAAATCTATGCAAACAAATAAATAAAAATCTGAAAAATAATAATAAATAAATAATAAGAGGTGAAATGTAAGTCATATTGGAAGTTCTTTTATTGGAAGTGAAAAAATTCCTTTAGTATGCAATCTGCGTATAAAAACTTTATGTTCTGGGAATCTGTGAAAGAACTAAGAATTGTTTGAAAAGTTCGAGATATTTTGAAAGCCAAATGAGTTTATTTATCAGTGAAAACAAAAGCAGTGAATACGTAGAGCCCGGTTTTGGCACTCAAAGGCAAACCAATAAGTATCGCATGTTATAGAAAAAGATTTACCATAGAATTCTATCCAGATGATAATATTTAGACGTCATAATATGTGAATAACATTAATTTGAGAACTGCATCTAATATTAGTAAAATGTAGGTCACACATATTTAAACAAAACATGACAACATTTTTTCTTTTGGCTTTCCTGTTAATGAAAACAAAGGGAAAAAAAGCAACGGTTATTTTTATCGATATAGTGCAATATGTCTTAAAGGTCCAACTTCCTGTGCATTTCCGCATTAACTTATCTCTTAGAAATGTTTTATAAAAGACTTCCTCGGACTTGTATTTTGTTCCATGTTAGGATTAAAAAAGAAGACTGGCACCATGTAAAAATAACTTTATTATATAAGCTATTTATAATTGTCTTAAATTCAAGGTAGCATCTGCAAAGAAACTGATTGTTTTCTTCTTGGATCAGAAGTATTTAAGCGGACTAAAATTTATGTCATCTAAATTGCTCATATAATTATTACTTAGAAATAAATTTAATCGTGAAGAATATTTAGGCAAATAAATTTTTAATTGTTTGAAAACTTGAGTTATGTAAATATTTTAGGATAGTTAATAAACATTGTCGCTTTATAAATTTGATAGCATTTTACAAAGTAATGAGGAATTTATATGAGATCAAATGATTTTTTTTGTAAATATTTGTTACCTGCAGAAAATATGTGAAATTTTGAATCTTTTTCTATTTATTATCCGAATATGTTTTGGCAGCGCTATTGATGATTTAAAGCTACTGTATTTCTTATATACTGAAAAGAAATAACTAAAGTATATTGTTTATAAAGCAATCAGGTGTAGTATCAGTTGAAATAATATAGTTTTGTTTTCGGGTGAAGTGGTCTGTTGCTTTACCTTTTTGTTTACTGACGGTGCTTATAAGCACCAGTTAAATCTGGATTATATTTTCGTAATATGGCTATTTTAGCTGATGGATATTTTAGCTAAAAACACGGATAATGTAACCCAAATAGAAAAAAGTTCATATAAGTTAAAAGTAGGAATGAAAAATATTTAATTTATAATTAAATTAAGATATTTCTATTGATTAACATTTTTCTTATGGGTTATCTGGGATTATTCTAAAAGGAAACTTAACTACTGGTGCAAATATTAAGTTGGAAAATTGATGGCAACATAATTCAGTAGATAAAAGGTTAAGAACGTCTAGAATATTTTGGTGATAGTAACTCGTATCTTTACCCGCTAGGTGTGGTTATACCAATATCCTACATAATTCCTAAATTTGAGTCCCTGAGATTATAATATTCCTTGAAAGAAACTCCTGTAATATTCGATATAGGATTAGCTCATATATTTTAAAAGGGATAAATCGCTCAACTCGAATCTTCAAAAGAACCAGGCTTCAGGTATTCTACACTTTCCACATTAGAAATGTTTTATTCATAATGCTGATAACAATATCGTTAGAGTAAAAACATTTCAAGTTAACACAAATGATGAATTGGTTGTACATTATTGATTACTTACTGAATTTCCAACCCTGAATGATAACTCAAGGGTAGTTATCATGCCTCTAAACTTCACGTCCATCCTCACGGTTTAAAGAAAATGAAGTGAAAAGAGAAGAAGAAAGATGCGATAGTGGCTGACACCGGTGCGATTGTATACTTTTAGAAGTTCCGAGAAATGAGGACTTGGTTAAATTTATGTTGAAATTTAATTATATATACCTAAATCATTCAATAATTTCATCTGCAATATATAATACTCTCGTGTTACCAAGAAAAGAGTGAACACTTGTGTCAAGGCATGCGGAAGGCAACATAGGGGGATTTTAATTATTTGTCCACAGATATTAAATAGTCGAGAGAGGAAAACACTGCCTAAGTAAAATAGCCGTGACTTCAAATGGAAGAACAACTTTCATTTAGAGACCAACGGGTTTAATAATGATTGTCTTATGTACCGTTAATTCAGTTCTTACCATTGATTCTCATATCATTTGCGAGTGTTTGTATTCAAAGGCACATTTATCAACTACAATTTCTTTGTTCCTGGCAGGTCGGGGAGCGGTAGATCAGTGTCAAGATGCCTGCAGAAGCGACGGGCGATGGGAGCGCGAAGATCCCGATGATTGGCACGGCCGTCACCATCCTGGCAGATGCTCCCAGGGGTTGCTGGCAAGGCGTAAGTTCACTCCCGCTTCTGACTATGAGTACATTTAATAACACGCATCTCTTTAGTGCATTAATACAGTACACTCGCGAGTATCCGGCCTAATGTGGCGGAATGGCAAACCAGGTAACAAAAAAAAGCGTTCTTTAAACTCATTTATTCGCCAACTAATACCAGAAAACAAAGCTTTTATGCCAAATGTACTGTTGCAATACTTTTTTCCAACTTATTATTGAATTCTAAGCCATTAATTCATCTCATACCTCGTAGAATGTGAACTCGGCCCGATGAACCGTAGAAGCAATTGCCGATAATGTGTCGAGCTAAAATATAATGTTCTGTCCTGGTCGTTTATGCATGTTTATATAATGCACTGCACATTTCATAAATTTATCGAACAAAAAATAAGTTAAAGGTGTATAATCTATTTACATTTTGACATGCCGGGTTTCTGACACAGAGGCAGCGCGTCTTCCTCATGTTCTGGGAGTTCCGCGTTTGAGTCCCGGTTAAGGCATGGTTTTTCCTCTGTGTGCTATCTGTGAGAGGTGTGGCTCTGCACTCCTGTAAAAAGAAGCTGTGCAAGCGAATGTGGTGAGCGTGTAGCTAAGTCGTATTCTTGGCCTAGTTGGCGCTATTTTAAAAACAAGAGACGCTCCTTTAGGATTAAATCTGGTGCTGTATCAGCAGGGGGCTTGTCCATAGGCAAGTGCCATAAGTAACAACAACAGCGTTTTAACATAAACTCTAAGATGCCTAACTTGAATGCAATGCACAGCTTTTTCCGTTTGTCACCCTTTTTTGAATCTTCACTGTGGTAAATTAAAAACACCCCCAAGAAAAAAAAACATTAAATATACCCCACGAACAATTTACGAATTCTGCACATACTGTGCAGTTATTATAGGGGGCCGTTACACATTGACGAAACAATGAGAAAAACATATCGCTGTTTTTTTCCAGCACACGATATCTAGTATTTAATCAGATTCGCGCTTCCAATGGAACGCAATGCCTTTCTCATTTATTAACTATATATATATATATAAAAGGTTGAATTATGGGGAAGCTGGATTGTCACGAACCGGATACTCGAGAGTGAAGGTACTGTATATTGTTTAATATAAACCAACTTTTTAATAGTATGCATATACTTTTTTAATAATTTCAATCTATCTTATGATGCATGCGCGTCTTTTGCGACCGCACAGTTCATGAAATGGATGAAGATGAACATGCTGCTGGTGCTGACCATCGTCGGCGTGCTCATGGGCGTCCTCATCGGCTTCCTGGCCAGGATGGGCGACTACAGCGAGGACGTGGTGGCACTCGTCTCCTTCCCCGGAGATATCCTGATGCGCATGTTGAAAATGCTCATCCTTCCGCTCATCATCTCATCCATGATTTCAGGTGAGTTGGCACCGAAGTTCTTCGGATCTCTTAGCTAAGCCATCCTGCAGTGATTGAAAAGATGTGTGGTTTTTTGGAAGTCTTTTAGATAGTGGGAAACAAATTACTATTTAAATCGATCAATAAATGTAAGGTAAATAAACAACAACTTTGATAAAAGAAAACGATAATTTATTCTACTACTATTCGAGAAAAAAAGAGATGCAGGTAACAGAACACACAACTATGATGTACTCAAAAGGTAACACTTGTAGAAACTACAGAGAGAGATGAATTTATTTCAAAATATAGGATATATGTGACATAGTTCGCCGATAAAGCATGATACCACACTGAGTTGTCCTGAAGAACCAACAGTTTTCAATTTTTCATTGAGATAGGTTTATATTTTCCAGAATCAGATAGAAACGAAAATTTGGGGGAGATTCTTATAGTTTTAGCAATTCAATAAAAGGTTATTGTCGAATATTTTTTAACCTCACTACGTAGACATGTAAGAAACGTTTTAAAAAAGGAGAAGAGAATGTTCCGATAACTTTTTGAATAATTTAATTTTGCGACAATCTTTAGAACAATTTCTTTTACTATCTCAGTCAGTAGTTATTATTTCTACCTCAGTTCATTATTATTTTTACTCATAATAATGAACTTTCAGATCACAATTTTCCTTTACTGTTACATTCTGTGGTTGGAGATACCATCGCAAAAGCATCTCTATACATTAAGGCATTAACTGAAGCATAATCCCTGTAGATTCTTCATTCTAGCTTCGTTGGTGACGACATTATCTGCATTGGGTTGACAGCATGCCATTGTAAGATTGCGTGCGATAAGCAGTTGCCTCGCTTTTGTTATTCAAGAGTGATTCATCCACTTTAGTTGGAGGAAGATTTATTTGACTGATTTTTTTTATAAGAGAAAAAAGCCGGACGTCTCGAAAATAAGTTTTAAAACTGTTGCAGCTCCTATACCCTTTTCCTAGTCCAGGATGGTAATAGTATATCATTAAATTGCACTTTTTCTATTTCTAATAAATCCAAGTATTTATTGTATTTATAGTTTTATTGTAACTAATGAGTTTGCCGATATAAAAACTCACTCGCTGCCTTGTAATAAAGACATATAAATGTAATATCTCCTTTTAACTGAAAACGAAAGAACATTTGATTCTCACTTAATTAAAATACATATCACTATTGTATTAACATTATCACTATTGCATATAATACATACATTTTTTTTTTAAAACAACAACAACAATAACAACAAATAACTGGAACAAAGTAAAAATATTAAAAATATGAAAAAACGTGTGAAAAAAAAGAACATAACTCAAACCTAAAAAATGACATAAAAATACAGTAAAAATTCAATCTAAAAATAAAAATAGGTGATAAATTATAATTAAAACGTCAATGCTTTTAGTTGTAAAGTTGATTTAAAAGAATTCTTATTCAGTGAAAGTTTATAAACAGGAAGGGAATTAACAAAAAATGATAAAGAGGAGGTTATAAAATTGATAAACTCTCTATACACCGACACTTGAAGCAACTTGGAAAATTTTCGAATAATTTCATGAGAGCTATTGATAAACTTATAAGTTTGGCACTTAAATATAATTAAATTGGGCCGGGATAGCCTGGTTGGTAGAGCATTGAACTCGTACTCTTTAGGTTACGAGTTCGAAACTCACCGTCTAAAAGATTCCCCGAGTGTGTGGCGGCTGGAGCTAGTTAAATCTGTTCGTGGTCGCAAAGTCCTCCATGTCGAGAGTAATACCACTGAGGGTACTGGGTCACAGGTGATCGTTCTCTGTTCCCGGTCTAAATTACGATCTGAGATGTGAATGAATAGGCATGAATGAAGTCCGCCCCCTAAAAAGGGTTGTGGCGTGTGTGTAGCTAAGTCGTACTCTTGGCCCTAGATAGCGCTACGTGCGAAACAAAGTGACGCATTTCTTAGGCTTAAAATCTGTTGATGTATCAGAGGGGCTTGTCAATGGCAATTGCCATAAATAACAACAACAACAACATATAATCAAATTTATAAACTCTTGAAAATTACAGCGATAAAGTAAACACATATAATCATTTTTTAATAACTAATTTTGAATAAAAATCTATAACAACAGTTTCAAAACATGCCGTCTAAATCATTTTCTTGAGAGTATTATTTACAAAATAAATGTAATTGAAGGATGGCACAAATCAAAAATTAGTGTGGAACATAATAAACTGATGGAGTGGGTCAGTAAGTTCTAACGGCCTCCGATTAGCAAATATTCTAGAAAATAATACATTGTAGCTCATCGGTGGCAGTAATAAGAAATATCAAAAGACTATTCAATTAATTCTTTTTTTTTAAATAATGCATGTTGATTGCAGGTCTGGCCCAGTTGGATCCCAAGTCCAGCGGTAAGATGGGCGCCCGTGCTCTGGTCTACTACTTCTCGACCACCATCCTGGCTGCCGTGGTCGGCATCATCCTCGTGCTCATCATCCATCCCGGTGACCCATCCATCAAGGAGGAGGTGGGCACCGGAACTGAAGAGAAGAAAGTTTCCACCCTCGACGCCTTCCTAGATCTCATTAGGTAAGAACCTGCTTTCATTATTCTAGTCCAAGCATAACTATTTGAAAGAATGCAGGAAAATAAATGCATTTGTGGAGGAATCGGTACTGTTTACCATTATTTAAAGGAATGCACAGAAATCTCCGATCATAGAAAACAGCTGCAAGTTGAAAATAATGACTTGAGTTCAGTACTGATATAGAATGTAATCTTAGGACTTTGAAGGACACGATGTCAAAAATTGTCAGTTTTTTGCCAACTGTTTGAAAGTTTGTAGAGGAGGAGGTGGTCAATTTTTGACCACTTTGGGGTCAATTATCTCGAAGAGAATATGAGCTTGACAGATTCGACCAATGTAAGGATGGACTATTGCTAAAGACCACAGTCGGCCGCCGCAAATCCTGTCCATAGTGATATGTATAGTGGTGGCGGGGTGGTCGGCTGTACAGAAGAAGAAGTCCAAACATAACCGTGACAGTATAAAAATATTTCATTTTAATACAGTTTAGATATAGAGAAAATTTCAAAACGCTATATAATTCAAAAGGAGGTTTATTCAGCTTTATGGGATCACTTAGACGTACCGGGTATCACCAATTTTTAAGATTTAAGTTAAATTTCTAATTACTGTCTGTCGTTGAATTACCTTTTGTTAAAAATTCAGTCTTTGAATTTTTAAGAGGTAATAAAGTATCAATAACTGTCGCTACCGATCCCGGGCTTTGTGGTTAGTTTTGAAAGTTGAAGTTGAAGTTTTTTTAAAAGGTATACCCATTTTGACATCTTCCAGTGATTGTTTCATTCAAATGTTGGTAAATTTATAGTGTAATATCTGCAAATGAAATTTCGTGTGTAAATGTTGTCGAGTTTTTGAGTTAAGATGTTCACATGTGCGTGTGTGTATAAAGCTACAAACTTTTATCTCATTTATAGATTTGACCTGGAATTCTGTTTAATTTATAAATTTCTATTATGAAAACACAAATACCAAATTTTATTTTTGAATTATCATCATATTTTTTTAATTATCATGTTCAGAATTACAAAGATGGACACATTTCCAGTCCAGGAATAATTCGGTTCAAAATTTGTCATTTAACTACAGTTTGCGTGTAAAGTACAGACATTTAGAATAGCATTTTAATTCGTTCTTCTTTTGAGGTGTGGTATTTACAGCCTAACAGACAGAGATTGTTACAAAAATAGACTTATTTTGGTATCAAGCCTAAAACATGTATATCGCCCGAATTTAGAGAGCGAAATTTTTGATAATTGAAAGGACTTGTTTTACGTTTAAAATGAAAAAAGATGAAAGCCATTGAGCAATTAATTAATTTTTTCTAAGATATGAATAATTATTATACATTACGAAATTTATGCATCGTTACAAAGCTGCTTGCACACTATGATAGATATAATTTAAGTAAAATAAGCGCAGTAGCCGTTTTAAAAATTTAAAAATTGTATGATTATATCTTATTTCATTTTATGTTCTACTTTCAATGTACCTGTGTATAGTTTCTTTTTCAACAGATACATGTTAGATGATTACTTAATACATATACATATATATGTTCGGCAAAATGATGAATACTTTTTTTTAATATTTTGTATGGTTGAATAATGTTACAATGTATAATTCATCCCAGCTTTGTCAAAATATCCGGAATAGTTGAATGATCATCTTCCCAACAACATGGAAGATTAATCAAGGCTTATTTTTAAAGGATCATTCAATATGAGAAAATCTATTCCAAAGGAAATGCATCCCTTCATTGAAATTAAAGTAATTTGTTCCCACAATAATTGTACACAATAGAAGGATCCGAGAATCTATCTTTAAACTGGAAGCTTCTCCCCTCTTAAATTTGAGATGCCCCCTATTTTTGGATACGAGAACAATTTCTGTCATCACTGTAATAATTTGCATATTCAAATATCCTTGATTGTTTATTGGATTCCTAATCAGCACTATTGTCTAACTGCGGCGTAGTTTGTTTTCGTGAACTATAAAATCACATCAACATTGAAAAACATTAAAGTTATTCGGTTATTAGTTTAATTTAATAGTTTTCAACGAAAAAAGATCATGATTATACTTAATGACAAAATGTATCGGAACAAAAAATAAATATATCACTCTTTTGATCTCTGATAAAATAATCCTTGATAACGCATGAAAACGAAAATATAAATTTAAAGCACTATATTACTGCCAAAGTTAATATTTATTTCTCGAATTTTCTTAACATTCTTTAAACTTTTTTCAAGCGGATTTGTGAGTAAACATCAGTATTTAACGGCAGTAAATTTATGTAAATATTTTGATTCTTTATTATATTTTTTTCTTATTCTTGGCTGCATTTTTGTCCTCGCTCTTTCCATGCTGGTAAGGAGCCAACTGGCTACGTACACCAAAGTGTCGTGCAACCATCCCCATGTTAATAATTTATGTACCTAATCCCATCAACCTGCGCCACATTTTATTAAATTCACTTTTATTGTAATTAATTATTTTGTTCAAAAGTGTACAGTAGATAATCTATTAAGATTCAACAAAATACGAAAATTAGTACTATCCCTTTGTTATTTTAATTAAGAAACATAAAACTTTTTTTCAGATCTCGGAGATTTTATTTTTAACATATTTCTTTTACATTTTTTTACTGCCAAATTATTGAAATTATTCCATGGAATTTTTACAGAAAGCATGCAGTTTTTTCTCCCGAAATGTATGAAAAAATAATTTAGAAAGTCAGATCAAAGCATTTTTCCAGCGTGCCCAGACCAATTATATGATTTCAACCAAAGACTTTAAAATTCCGAAAACAAAACACATAGTCCTTACCAATATCTTGGTTGGATTTACGTCGATCTTTATCGCCAAATTTGAAGGCATTGCCAATAAGTTACTAAACAACTAATAATGGCAAACAACCGTCATTATTTAAAAAATTGTGCAAATCTTAACTGTCGTCTGCCATTTTGTTGTTTTCACAGAAGATCATTAAGCGCTTTTTCTGATCTGATTTTTTTTTGACTCGTTAAAATCATTAAAATTTGAGATTTGTCTGCCAACGAAAAAGATGCATTGACTTATTTCTAAAATAATGGAATTATTTCATCTAAAAACACGTGTTTGAATGGACATGAGATGAGTTTATACATGAAAACGAACAAACTATGGCGGTGTAATGTATCAAAGACTTCTGGCCATCTAAGTAAATTGGCTGGAGGTGTTCGGTGACCGTTGGCTCATCGACGGTCTAATACGTAAATACTCTTGGTTCTTTAACCAATATCACTATTTAAACAGTTAAGGTGGCCAGCCCACCTTCATATAACATCCGAAGAGTGGAATGTAATTTAATGATTTCAATTTCTGTAAGGATTCGACTTTCAGACTTTTTTAGATTAACGACATGTTGTATATTTCGTACTGACTGTTTTAATTTCACGAAGCAAAATCATTGAAATATTTCCTCGATAATTTTAGGGCATAGTAGAAATTCTTAGTAGCACTTTCATAGTAGAAATAATGCGGAATGAAATATCATAAAAATAAATGAGCAGATTCTTTGTGGTAGCAAGATTTGCGAAGAGTTCGATAATCAACTATTCATTTATAATCCTTGCGCAACTTGTGTTGATTAGAATTTCTACATTAAATTCCAGAATCGATATTAATGTATGATATCCGAAGCAGAGAATTTGTTTGAATGAGGTATGAATTTTGCAGGCAATTTATATATAGGTGCGTGTCCCGCATATTTGATCAAAATCAACTACATTTTTTTTTTGCTTTCACACTTTAATTTTATGAGAAAAAATATAATCGGAATAACCTGTAAAACAGCTATGTGACAGTTTTTTCACCTTGTTTCAACGATCTTTAAAAATACAGGGTATCCTAAAATAGACTGACCATTTTCAAAAATAAATAACTGGAAAACGGCTAAGGCCAAAAAATTAATTCTAGCAGCAAATTCATAATGACAGGGCATAAACCTTTCCACCCAGAGTTTGTGGTTTTAGTTCAAAAAGCTGCAGACATACGGCGCTGCAAACAAATAACATGCAAATAAAGAAATAATTGAAAATCACATCGCAATTCTTCGAAATCTTATTATAAAGGAAAATCACACTGCAATATTTTTGAAATGCTCATCACCAGTTGCAAACTACATGTTGTAATCGGAGGGCGAAATTGACAGACATTGTTCTGAAAGTGGCCAATGAAATTGGTTGTATTTGCATCAAGGGATATTTTTGCAAGTTCCTCAAATGTTTGGGGATTTGCCTGGAACATCGCATTCCTCCAGTGATCCCAAAGGAAGAAGACGAAACATTAACCCTAGTCTGAACAGCGAATTTCGACTTGTACTGCCATCTACCGACAACTTTTAAATTAAAACAAAAACTGTGGGATGAAAAATCATGTCTTACCACTTAAATTTGCAGCAAGAATTATTCTTTTCTTTTTTTTATATATCTTTAGCCATTTCCTGTTATACATTTTTGAAAATCGTCAGTATATTTCAGGGCACCATGTATTATTTCATAGAATCAGATGGTAAAATGTTTTTTATATACTATAGGATTTTTAATAACCAGTTGGAGTATTGTCTCCTTGACATTTCTGTATTCTTAAGTGTAAAGTGCTCTTGTTTTTTTTTTTGTGGTATCTAATATGCGCGCAAAAGTAATTTCATTTTTAATGGATTAAGGAACCTTACGTAAAGATTTACCTAACTACCGAGATTAATAATTTTAGCGATTGAAATATTTTCTTCTTTTATATTTATTATAAGAACATAAAAATATTTCCAATCAATTTAAAAATATTTAATTGCTGATTTTTACTTTACTGAGTTCGATAAGCATTTTTTAATACTTTATGGTGTTGCCTCTTAGGAGTACTATTTTTTAATTTCATGTTATGTTAAATTTAAATAAACATTGAATAGAAAGAAAGGCTGTCTGTAGCAAGTAATATAAAAAAATTAAGTCAATTCCAACTTGGGTCAACAAAGAAGAATTTTATTTTAGTTACATTTTATTAAATGGTTGCAATTAATATAAATAATTTATCAAAAAATTGTCGATTTTCACGAGAATTGAATTCGTATTCTTCACCGTTACGTAAAAAATACTGAAACCCTGGTATTTTACCAATTGAGCTACTGCCTGTTGAATTCAATTTTCATCACAAACTACTAAAACTCTATTTAAAGTATTAAAAATTAATTTAATTCATTTAATTAATTAATACTTGAAACAACTGCATTAACATCGTGTCCGTCCACTGCGAGTTGAAAAAAAAAATGTATTTAGCATTTTATTAATGACTGAAAATTTGAACAAAATATTTATATAGAGTGAGTGTGAGCTAATAGTAGGAATTGAAAAAATAATATTAAAATATTTAAAGCATTTTGACTTCAATATGCAGTTGACATAAGCTTAACTGTTTTTATTTAAGTCTATGAATTAAAAGCTCTTGAAAACGAGTTACCTACACTCCGATAACGAGACGTCTCTCTTACAAGAGGTATTATGCCATGGTCAGTGATAATCTTAAGTTTCCATCATAATTTTTATCTTTATTATTGTCATTCTGACCATCGTTCAATTGAACCCTAAATGCTTCGGCAGGGCAAAGTAGGTCCTTTGAATTTAACATCAGATCTTTTGCGACAAAAGTTTTATCTGAATCTAAGTTAAATTATTAATAATTGAGAATAACGCCCTGGTTAATGGAAATTAAATTTCACAGGAATATGTTCCCCGAAAACCTACTCCAAGCCTGCTTCCAGCAAGCGGAGACGAGCTACAAGAAAGAGAAGCCCAAGATCATAAAAGTCACGAACGACTCAGAGTTCGGCGGCATGATCAACGAGACACAGTACATCACCAAGAGAATCGTCACTTACAAGGACGGAACCAACGTCTTAGGTAAGCAACTGTCTAATGTTTTCAATCTTCTCTCTGTACTAGACTCTGTATTTTTATCCCCCAGTTTCTTGAAGAGTGCTTGCAATCTCTTAGATCTCAAGCTTAAAGTGACTCATTGCAAAAAGGTTACAGTAATGTTATGGACTTTTTTGACCAGAAATCCAAAATTTTTAAGAAAAAATCATAAGTCTGTGATTTCATTGAAAGAATTCGATACAGATTGTTGTTACTTATGGCATTTGCCATGGACAAGCCCTGTTGATACATCAGCAGATTTTAAGGCAAAGATATGCGTCTCCTGTTTCAAGTAGCGCCAACTAGGGTCAAGAGCATGGCTTTAGCTACACACTCATAACAGTCGCTTGCACAGCCCCTTTTTACAGCACATTCACACATCTCACAGATAGTATACAGAAAAACAACCATGCCCGAATCTGAACTCGATCAGGAGGAAGACGTGCTACCTCTGTGCCAGAAAGCCGGCGTTCAAACCATTGTATTGAATACTGTTAAGAATTCAAATAATCACGTGGTCTTCTTGGGCGGATCCAGCTGCCAATTATGCTAATATCTCGTGGTCCTACTGTTGATGTTAGCGTAATTTTTTCCCCAGTAGAAGCGAAATTGACCCTCACTAGAGGGTGTGTGATCTCGGCTCTCTCCCGAACATTTTATGTGTAGTTCTCTAGGCCTGCTACACTATGGCGTAATCATGTGCCTTTTGTTTTTGATGTTAACCAATAAACCTCATAAAAGACAACCTGTGCCTTCAACTCATTTCGCCCAGGCTGCAATCTTCACCATCAGATACATTATTGTGTGATCAAGAAAAGCAACGTTAATTTTATTTACAAATGCAATAATTATGGTGAAGAGTGTAAGATACATAAAATAAACTAGGCACTGATATATCGGGGCAATGCATAAGGATGGACTGATAGATAATAATAAATTAAGATATATTTGGTGAAAGAGCCTCGAAAGAAGGAAATAAACAATTGTAGTGAGGCATTCTATCTTATAATTTTAAATGAGCTCTTCTTGTTTATACTAGTTTTTGTTAATTTTTAATACTTTCGTACTTTCGATGACATGTGTAAGCATATTTTATTTGCCACTTTTTTTATCTTGTGGCAACAGCTTGATGTATTTTTGTTTATGTTGTAATTTTTAGAATTCTTAATTAGAGTACGCTACTGATGACTGACGAGTACGTTTTCGAAGCCTGAATAAACCTTATTTTTTATATTAATTAACTCTCATTATTTCATTTAATCTAAGAAGAAAATTTTGAGCAGCCAACAGAAATCAGAAGTGGGATTTATCTGAATAATTATTGATAAAAAGAATTTGTATGAAAATGGCTGCTTAGGCTTAGCAGAAGTGAGTAAGTTAAGATCAAGTGAGAATTTAATTTTCAAAGTACGTTATATTCATCGCATATATATATTTAAATTCTACGAAAATGTCTATCTTCGCCAAAGCAAAGAAGTGTGATTTAAAAAAAACATTAGCCGAAGAGTTAGGAGAAGATGTAAATGACAGTCATAAAATGAACGATTTGAAAAAAATAATTTTGGCGAGCAAAGAGTACGACGAAGAATGCGCCAAGGAATGGTTGATTACGATAATAACTGAAAGAAAGGAAAAAGAAGAAATAGAAGAACGTAAAAGAAGAGAAGAAATAGAAGAACGCAAAAGAAGAGAAGAAATAGAAGAACGTAAGAATGCGCGAGAATTTGAACTCCAAAAATTACGCCTAGAAGCCGAAAGTAGGCTTAACAGCTCCGTCGCCAATGAAGATGCTAGCGCCGCACAAATGAAGAAGCCGAAGTTAGAACTTCATCATTTGATACAAAAATTTAATCCTGACGAAAATGACATAAGTTTATATTTAATTATGTTTGAACGTTTAGCTAAACAAGCTGATGTGTTAGAAAGTGCATGGGTTACTCATTTACTTGGTTTGTTGCCGTATGACGTTGCTCAATTAATCGCCAGAGAAGCAGACGAAATTGCCAACGATTTTAAGGAAGTTAAAAAGATCCTATTAAAGCGATACATGTTAACTCCAGAAAAATTTCGTCAAAAGTTTTTTACTCATAATAAGAATACAGGAAGCACATGGAAAAATTTTGCGTACGAGTTAAGAAATTTTTTTAACGAATGGATAAATGGAGTTGAAGTAGATAGTTTAGAGAAGCTGAGCGACCTCATAATTACGGATCAAATAAAACGTAAAGTTTCTCAAGAAATAAAAGACCATTTTATTGATGATTGGTCCAGATTTATCTCGCCGACTGATTTAGCTGAAAAACTAGACGATTACGATACCTTAAGATCAACATTCAAAGATAAGCAACCTCGTAGGGATCGAAATTTCGACAAACGGAACTATTTTAAAGATGAGCCATTTGTAACGATGAAAGAAAAGACAAAAATGTACGGTATTACCCATAATGAAAAAGGTGAACCCAAATGCTTCAATTGTAATAATTTTGGGCATATTTCAAAGGACTGCTCGCAACCGAAACCGGTAATAATATGCCGAAAATGTAATAAAACTGGACATAAAGCTAAAAATTGTTTTGCTTTGTTTAGACAAGTTGACGAACATTCAGAACAGAGCATTTCATATTTGAAGAAAGCAAAAATTAACAGCTGTGAAGTACAGGCTTTAATTGACACGGGGAGTTCGTGCTGTCTTTTAAGAATTTCAGTTGTTGAGCAATTTAACCTAAAACTCGAACCTGTTGTCAATGAATTATACGGTTTTGGAAATCAAAAGGTACCTGCGGTAACCTCTATAGGAAAAATCGAAGCAGATATTGAAGTTGATAATGTGAAAGGCCAAGGCATAACTGTATATGTTGTACCCCATGATGCACAGCCAGTTGATTTTATCATCGGACGAACATGGCTTGACCTCCCTCATATTGCTTACACAAGAATAGGAAATAGATTTCACATTGGATACCGAGAAGATGAACTATTTAGCAATTTTCGATTTGATGAAAAAACAAATCGAGTTTGCCTTAAAGCTCTTGAAGCAACTAAAATAGAAGATAATACAGTAAATCTAATCAATTGTCAAGCAGAATCTGTCGACAATGGATTGATTATGATAGAAAATCCATTCGAAGCCATTGGTTGCTTATTGGAAGTGAAAAATGGAAAAACGGTTGTCCCTTTAGGGAATATTGGAAACCAAAATGTTGAGTTTTACAAGAATCAATGTGTTGGAAGAGCTGAAATTGTAGAGTTATGTTTAAATACAGAAATTATAAGGGAAACTGCAAGTTACTCTAGAAAATTAAGCAATTTTAAAGAAAAAGTTCCCATAACCTTGAATGAGATCAACATTGATTCAAATATTAAAATTGAACGCAATCAAGAACTGGTTCAACTGTTGAACGAATATAGAGACTGTTTTGCATTAAATATTTCAGAGCTTGGATGCACCAATTTAACAAAAATGGATATTAATGAAGTTGAAGGATCAAGACCCATATGTATGAAACCATATAAAACGAATTCCACAGAAAGAACTGCTATTAAAGAAATTGTAAAAGAATGGAGATAAAATGGAATTGTTTCAGATACACGTTCACCTTATGCAAGTCCTGTCATATTGGTTAAAAAGAAGACCGGAGAGAACAGATTGGTTATTGATTATAGAAGGCTTAATAATCAGACAAAAAAAGATAAATTTCCATTACCTAAAATTGACGACTTATTGGAACAATTACATGAATGTAGTTTTTTTACAACCTTGGACTTAGCGCATGGATATCTACAAATACCTTTAACCGAAGAAGCAAAGCTCAAGACAGCTTTCATAACACCAGATGAAACAGGACAGTTTGAAAGGATGATTTTCGGCTTAACAAATGCTCCAGCAGAATTTCAACGTTTGATGTATCTTGCATTGGGACCTTTATGTAACGAGGATGTATTGTGCTATTTGGATGACATACTTATACCAGCCAAAACGTGGGAAGAAATGATCGAAAAATTAGTAGAAGTATTCAAAGGATTACGTTTCGCAAATTTAACCCTGAAACTACCTAAATGCGAATTTGGGAAACAAGAAGTTGAGTATTTAGGATTTATCATTAACAAAAATGGAATTAGGCCGGGTTCCAAAAAAGTAGAATCTATATCTAAGTTCCCTCAACCTAAAAATATACATGACGTAAGAAGATTCATCGGCTTAACAAGCTTCTTTAGAAGATTTATTCCAAATTATGCCATTAAAGCAAAACATTTGACAGAACTAACGAAAAAGAATAGCACATTTAAATGGGAAAAGGTTCAAGAAGAGTCATTCGAAACTCTAAAAAGTCAGCTGACAAGAGAACCAATTTTAGCTCTTTACAATCCTGAAGCGAAAACTGAAGTACATACCGATGCATGTACGGATGGTATAGCTGGCATGTTGCTTCAACTAGGAAGTGATAATAATTGGCATTTAGTTTACTGTGTAAGTAAAAAGACTACACAAACAGAAAATAAATATCATTCGAGTAAGTTAGAATTAATGGCGATTGTGTGGACACTGGAACGACTTCGACAATTTTTACTGGGCATTAGTTTCACAGTAGTGACCGACTGCCAAGCTTTAGTTTATATCAATGTGAAGAAAACAAGTAATCCTCAAATTGCTCGCTGGAGTCTCCTCATTCAAGAATTTAACTTTGAAATCCGCCATAAGCCTGGCACTAAAATGTCTCACATAGATGCAATTAGTAGAGCTCCAGTCTTAAATGCTTCAGACACACTAGATTCCTTGATTGAAAATAAATTAGAAGTTTATCTTACGATGAGTGTCGAAGATCAAGTTCTCACGATGCAGTATGGAGATGAAGCTTTGAAGGAACTTATACTAATTCTCAAAAAGAGTATTGAAGATAGAAGCAAAGAAGAAAAGCAAAAAACTCATAATTATGTTTTAAAGAACCACAGACTATTTCGAGTTATAAACGATGGCAAGAGAGAAAAACTTTTATTTGTCATTCCAGAAAGTATGAGGAAAAGTCTTGTGAAATTTCATGACATTATGGGACATTTTGCTGTAGATAAGACAGTGTCAAAAATCAAGGAACTTTATTGGTTTCCTTCAATGAAGAGGTATGTTAGTCGACATATATCAATGTGTTTCGAATGTCTGGTCAACAAAGTTCCAAGTGGAAAGAAGCAAGGTCTTCTTCACCCTATTCCGTCAGGCCGGAGACCATTTGCTACCGTGCATCTTGATCACCTTGGACCCTTTGTAACAAGTACCAAAAGAAACAAGGAATTGCTTGTCATTATTGATAATATGACTAGATTTGTACGCCTCTATCCTGTTAGAGACACATCATCTAAGAATGTTCTTAAATCAGTGGAAAATTTTATTGAAGATTTTGGCTTACCAAATCGTATAATATCAGATAGAGGCTCTTGTTTCACTTCACATGAATTTCAAAGATTCTGTGATAAGAATGGAATTTTTCACACATTGAACTCTACATCCCATCCACAAGCAAATGGAATGGTCGAAAGAGTTCATAGAACAATATTATCTTCCATTATAACATCAATCGAAAAAACTAATCAAAAAGATTGGGACAGAAAAATTAAAGAAGTTGAAAGAAACTTGAACAACACTGTGAACAAAACTCTTGGAAAAACACCCTTTGAGATTCTTCATGGATATGTGCCTAGATTTAAAGATGGAATTCTAAGGTTATTTGCTGATGATGATTGTGATGTTTGGAATGATCCAGAAAAATTACAAATCGAAACAAAAGAAAAAATTATAAAAGGACAAGAAAAAATGAAAATGTATTACGACAAAAAGAAATCTGGTACATTATCTTTTGATATAGGAGAAATAGTAGTAGTAAGGCGAAATCCTAAAGCAACCGGTGAATCAACAAAAACTCAACCACGCTATCGAGGCCCCATGGTTGTCACAGAAATATTTCCTGGTGATACTTATAGAATCTCAGAATTAGAGGATAGAAATGGCCGTCTTTACGCCACCACTGCTCATGTCAGTCAACTGAAAGCTTGGAAAAGTTGGGATGAAGATGATGATAACTCCAGTGAAAATTATGATGATGAAAACAACAATGATCCTAGTGACAGTGTATAAACCACTAAAGAAGTTTTGTGTAAAAGATTTAATTTTTATGTTTTATTAATGTTGTAATCTCTATTAAAATGTGATTCAATTGAGGAAATTGAAAAGTCAGGATGGTCGAATGTAAGCATATTTTATTTGCCACTTTTTTTTATCTTGTGGCAACAGCTTGATGTATTTTTGTTTATGTTGTAATTTTTAGAATTCTTAATTAGAGTACGCTACTGATGACTGACGAGTACGTTTTCGAAACCTGAATAAACCTTATTTTTTATATTAATTAACTCTCATTATTTCATTTAATCTAAGAAGAAAATTTTGAGCAGCCAACACATGGCATTATTTTAATATTTCCGAAATTTGATTTATTTGTCATTGATTATTCAAAATCCCTTTTTTTTGTGCATGCGGAGTGCCATTTGAAGTGAATTTAAGAAATAATTAATGTTAACGGTTCATGGTATTTGCAACAATGAGTTATAAAACTAAGAAAAGAAATATTAGCAATAAAAACAGAAAAATCTATTTAAATATATCAATAAAAATGATGAAAATATTATTAAATAATTTAAATATTATTAAATGAATTATTATTAAGTTATAATTTAAAAAATTAGATTATTAAATTTAGGAATTATCATTGAATTGAATTTTCTGTGTGTTGCTTCGCCTGCTTTTTGTTTGTATAGAGTTAGAGCTATCTGTTTTCGCAATTTATCTGCTGTATTTTTGTTTCAGGTCTGATTGTCTTCTGCATCGCTTTTGGTATCTTCGCCGGAAACATGGGACCCGACGGAAGAATCATGGTCCACTTCTTCGTTGTCCTGAACGAGATCGTCATGAAAATTGTCTACCTCATCATGTGGTGAGAACGCCTCCCGTGTTTTAACTTTGTACTTTCTTTATTAGGATTAAACTTTTAAGACATGCTGTATAATTAATGCTAACCAGCGGTGGTATGCACCCCCCAACTTTCTCGCATATTCTCTTATAAACTTGTTATACCAGAGAACTCCTTACATGGCTATAATGTACAATAGAAACGAAATATTTACTTTTGGCGAGAAATTAGCCCTTTATTTGAATCTATCCTGTCATCCTTGGCTTACTTTTTGGCGATGAATCCCCGACATGCCGTTATAGTATGCAAAATTTGAATTTGATCTTTAATCACGTTTTTCTCAACCGATTGGATATGACACAAAACTACACTTTTAAGTCACAAAATCCCATACCAGATGGATATATTTAAGTCATTGCAACTTTAATTTATATCGCTTACATGTGTCTGAAAGGACAGATCGACAGACGCTCAACCTAAATTTGGTTTAAAATTTGACTGGGTGATTACGCTGTAGATATTAAATATGTGCAGTGAATTTAATCCATCTAGCTATGTCCCGTTTCATAGTTACCGTGTTATTTATGATCGTACAACTGGACGGACAGACTTCCTTTGAATAGATTTTGCTCAAAATTTGATAGAAATCGGCAGATTTGGTGTAAATACCATATACCACATTTCAACCGTCTCGTCGGAGCATTTTTCATGTATCTATATCAAAGACAGACGGTAATTGAATTTTGACATGATTGCTATACATTCTATCAATTATCTACCTATACGAGAAAATAAACAGGAGAATTAGTCTCCTTGTTATCTACATCATATTAAATCATTATTTATTAAGAACAATGTATTAGGATCAAACTCTGTAATTATTATGTACATTTAATATTTGTAGGGCTGAATTATGTTTTTAAAAAATTGAATAAAACTTCTTTTTGTTGAAGAGTAGAATGTGAATTAAATCAGATGAGTTTTTGTTGGAGCAAGATGGGAACTAAGTTAGAACCAAACGATAATTAATACGAAAAAGCAAAGAAAAAGAGAACAAAGACGTTCCTTACATGGTAGAAATAAATTTTTTAAAATGTCTTAGAGTTGGCCATGAGCCAAACCTGGTCTGTTAATAGCGCAGCGTTCGTCAAATTTCAGCCGTAGAAATTTTCTGTTTACTATTTGCGCAATTACTGCGTAAAGAACGAATTTTGATGTGTTTGGGACTATAAATTAATAGTCCAGAATTATATTTCCTACTTATTGGTTGATCTTTAGTATACTTTTATATATTTTTCCCCACTTTCGCAGGGTTTTTTTTTTGTTTAAAAGCAAATAAACAAATGAACTTTTCAAGTAATTTCAGGGTTTTTAAAGTTCTGCAAGCCTTAAGAGAAGCAGCAGTAATGCATGTACAATGTTTTAATGCAATCAAACACAGTTATAAGGCGTAGAATGTTAACAATTAATTGAATAATAGTTTTAACTCTTTAATTGAAAACTAAATAATAATTTCTCGATAAAATGTAAAGACATTTCGAGACAATTTTCAATGATAGAATCCCTCAAATGAAAAATTTCGTCGGGAAAATTATGATACATTGCATAATTTTGTTCCGGTAGTTTGAGGACGACCACGAGACTTTTTATTGAAAATGTTTTCATTAAATTTGAGTTCAGTACGTATTTTTGCCTTTCTTTTTCCTTCTCATTTCAAACCTCGACTACAGATTCATTACATCAGCTTAATCTCTGGCTTTGAAGAAATCTTTTTTGACAAAACTTGATATTCTCCGGATCAATACTGTTTGTTGTCCGAAAGCCAAATTGGTTTACTGAATGATGTGTGCCCTTTCTTTCCCTTTTAGAATCAAACATCGACTACAAACTCGTTACATTAGTCTATCATTGACTTTGAAGAAATCTTTCATACCAAAATTTGATGCTCTCTGGACCAATAACACCTATTGACCAAAACTTGTTTACTCAATTATGTATGTTTCATGATACAAAGACGCTGGCGTGAGGCCACATTTGAATAGTATAATTGTTTCAGTCCTTTTGGTAAGATATGTTGTAAGGCAAGCCAACTTTGGCAACCCTTCTTACCTCATATAGTAATCCTTCTTGCCGAACGTGGGAAGAGAAGAGGTGAGCAAGGGGGATGAGAGGTGAAACCGAGAGTGAAAAGAAGTCGGTCTGGAACTGACGAAGTGAAAGATGAAGAAATTGTTTTGTGTGTCTTTTATATTTTGCTTTATGTGTGCTGTGTTCCGTATCTAGATATAAATAAAAATTTAGAACTAAAATTGGATGTGACTGTCTCTACCGCTCACATTAAAGAAATCAAATGCAAAAAGGGGTTTTTACGTATGTATCAAATTTTCTAAACATGCTTGACAATACAATAGCACTAGATGCCCTCTATCCACATTTTTTTTATCTTAACAAACCCACACACAACTTCGGTTAAATCTGTCAACGTTATGGGAAACAAGATGTCCAACATCAATCTTATGTGGTTTCTGCAAGACAACGACGAATTCATCTCCCCAAACCCAAGCCCTGAATAAATTTTCAAGAAATATTATCTTGATCATAGTTCTTGTACTCATACTCCGCACCAAATACTCATTTTTTCATTATTGTATTATACTGTATTTTGTGCACTGTAAATAGATTTTAACATTTTTAAAAAATTAATAAATCTTTTCGCTTATATCTATTCAACTGACAGGAAATCCCAGAGATTCCAATAGATCTCAATCTTAGAATTTTCTTTATTTCAAATGTATAGAAATCTACTGACGACTGATGGTCTTTTCCTTTTCCTCAGGTACTCCCCCTTCGGCATCATGTCTCTGATCGTTGGCAAAATCATGTCGATCGCTGATCTGGCCCTCACCGCCCAGCAGCTGGGCCTGTACATGCTGACAGTAATCCTGGGCCTTCTTATCCACGGCGTGATAACACTACCGGGCCTATACTTCCTGATCACGAGAAAGAACCCCTGGTCGTTCTTCCAAGGCATGCTGCAAGCCTGGGTCACCGCCCTGGGAACGGCATCCAGGTGATATGCCGAGTGCAACCAATATCTAAATAATTAATAAGATACCGTTTTTGTATATGAGTTGTTATCAATTACTAGGTTAATATGTTTTTCAAAAATATTTTTTTCTTATTGATACTGCGGTGGAGATATCTCTGATTTGAGATATAATTGTTTAGAAAAAATGATAAAAAGGAATTTGATGAATACTTTGATAGTATATTTGCAATCCCTAAATTGTTTGCAATTGTATATTTGAAATTTGTATCCTGAATGGTGATTGTGTATTTAAAATTTACATCCAAAATGGCAATTGTATATTTGCAACAATTTATATTTGATATAATTTTGTTTTAAAAAATGATAAATTTACTAAGAAGTTAACAAAGATGAATTCCAAATCTGTGAGAAAGTAAATGGTTTCCAATAGAAAAATCAGATCAATTAATTATTCTTTTATTAAGTTATTTTCTGGTTCAATCAATAAATAATAAATATACACAGAAGAAATTCATACATTTTGTTTCTAGAGGATAAATTAAGAATATATTTTGTGTCCGAAAAATCATCAACATATTCAATAGTTTACACATCAGATTTATGCCGTTTGCATCTTATATTTCATAAATAAAATTAATTAATACACTAACTATCGATAAAATTACTATGCTAATCAATTTCAACTGTCATCTAAAATCAATAAATACAAATTTTAATAGAATAATAGAACGAAAACGAACGAAAAGATTTTTACTTTACACATATTAGCTTGTGCGGAGATAATGCATATGGTTTAAAGCCGGATGCAAACGACAAATTGAAAGCAGTTATTCAAAGACGACACACACACTACCACAGTTCCCTGATACCAATGCATTGAATATCTGAGAATAACATTCAAAATAGTGGTTCAAAAACACAAAATTGAAACAATTGTTGCAAGAAGAAGGGGTAAAATATCTTCAAATACCACCAAAAATTGATCGAATCCATTTCACGACGTCTAAAGGTCATTATAAAAGTCAAAAGGCATGCAATTTAATATTAACACTTTCCTTCTTTGCGAGATATTATAAAAAATTCGTTGGTATATTCTCATTTTTTGAGGCAAAAATCTTCGAATGTTTAACCCTAGAATGCTAATCATTCGTCTTCTAGACGAACGCTTACGAAATAATTTTTACTATTCTTCTCCTATAACGGTAAATGGGTCGTTCTACTCAGTACCTTTTTCTGACCTTGGGAACTACAGAGGAGGACATTCCTTTCCCCCGAAATATTTCTGCTTGTAGTATATTCAGAACAATAGTCTTCTCAGAGACCAATGGTTATCTGTCCCGTTAGTATTAATAAGGTATTTCTGTGTATGTTTGGAGATGTCGAAGCGTTTGCACGGATAAAATTTGTGTGGTAAGTCAGAAGCTCTCCGTGAATTATTGAAAGATTTAAGTGAGGAAGATATTTTTACTTCTGAGAATGAATCGGAAGATGAAGATTTTATTGAAGTTCTTCTTGCTCCATGGATGCAGAAGCGTCTCAACATGTCAACTTTGCCCCGATCAAAAAGGACTATTATAAGTGAACTTCTAAAATTGAATTTAAACATTCAACGACCTGAACAATCCGAAATTAAAAAAAGAGAAATTTGTGCATTTTGCCTATATAATTTGAGCAGAATGACGCGCAATTTTTGTTTGTTATGTTCAAGAGCAATGTGCGGACAACATCACGCATATGCGTGTAAATATTGCTTCGAAAATAAATAAATGACATTTTTATCTCACTTGGCAATCAAGAGTTACGAAATCATCTGCAGACTGTTTTTATTTAAATCAGCTTTAAAAATGTATTTTAAATACGCTTCGTCTAAGAGACGGATGGTTATCATTCTTGTTAGTTTTTTAAAGGTTACCTTTCTAGGGTTAATTTAAATGCTTCTGATATTTTTCAGTTTAGAGGTTTTTCGTTGTTTTTTTGTTTATTTTTACTTTAAATTAAACCGTTTGTTATGTGTAAAAATAAAAATTTATTTGGATCTCATTAATGCATTATTTGTAGTGAAAGTCGGATTTATCAAGTAAAAGTGAGGCGTACTCTCCATTTTTGAGCCACTGTATATGCATTTATTGGATATTACTCAAAATCATCATATTTTGGCGATTTTTCTCCTTTAGCGCCGCCACCTTGCCCATCACCTTCAAGTGCCTGGAGGAGAACAACCACGTCGACTGCAGGGTGACGAGATTCGTGCTGCCGGTGGGGGCGACGGTGAACATGGACGGGACGGCCCTCTACGAGGCTGTGGCGGCCCTCTTCATCGCCCAGATGAACGGAATCACACTGTCCGCGGGGGAGGTCATCGCGGTCAGGTAGGCAGAACTTTTTATTTATGGCAGACACGTATTCATTTCTCAAGTGAAAAATGTCTCTACATAAACATCGTATGTATGTTACTGGATACGAAACACGAATTGCTTAATCACTTTCTTGATATCCGTGTTGCTATTCGGTTTTTCATTTATTTCTGTTCTGCAAAAAACATGCTCCGTTACCTGCTACAAGCTCAATAAACATAGCTTCATTTTTGCACTCCATTTAACCGTTCAATTAAAATTGTTCGGAAAAGAATTTACGTAACCTCATGAATACAATTCTGCTCTTTTCCTCCCTCCCCCTAAAAAAAGAGTTATTTTTTAATGGTTAATAACAGTTAATATGAATTTTTGCATTTTGTGAAAGAAGTTAAATGAACTTGCTGGTATCAGAATTTTTGAATAGTTCTTATTTATTTTTAAAATATTTTATATCTCTTAACTTTTGGATATGATTGCTTATTTCTCTGCACCTGTGGATTCTGAATTCTCTACAGGCGCAATCGCTGAAAATTTACAGATAAATATGATAGCAAATAATAAAAATATGATAAAATGTGTAAATATAGATTTATAGTAAATATAAACAGCTGGAATGGTTTCCCAAAACATTCACGAATATTAGCTAAAAAACTTATGACCCAAGAGATCGCTTTACTTGGAGCTGGCATTGAACAATTATGAAATCCTAGCTTTTGACAAGAAATTTTTCTGAATCTAAAGTGACATCCTTTGAGAACCAATTAATCCTTAGCATGCGTTAATAGGATACAAAAAAATTGTGTAAGACATATTTTCTGGATTGGTTGATACAAAAATTTAATCGAAAACAGCACAGTAAGGGGGAAAATTCAAATTCGATATATTTAATGAATTGTGTTTTTCAATTATTGTATTAATATAATTCTAAGTCAACTCATTGTGGATGACATGTGACAGTCAACTCAATTTGGGATTTAGCTCATAATATGATAGGTGTCTACGATAAAGATGTTCACTCTGTCTACTGAACTTTATCTATCTAGAGCTCTTCGTTTTGTAAATAACGTGTCAACTTATATACGAACAAAAGGACAGACGGACTTCCACTGAGCTGATTTTACACAAAATTTGACAGAAATGGGCGTATTATGTGTAAAAACCGTATTCCGAATTTCAACTGTCTAGCCCAAATCATTTTATCTTTTTCATAAACAGACGGACATAAATTGTGTTTTACGCAGTCGAGGATGTTTCAAACGAGGAGATTAACCTAAATATCGAGCTTTTTGACAATTTTTCTATACTACGTACGTGTAAAAGAAAATAAAAATGAAGTTCTAAATGAAGTGGTTATGAAATGTTTTAGAAAGCAAATAGCTGTTATTGTTCCATCTTGCTTCAAGTAATATTACAAATTTATATTCTAAGAAAATTTTAATGTAATAATAAGGGAAGGTTAAAGGTAACTTTAAGTAATCTTTTGTGACATTCATACTCAAAAATTCTAAGGAAATAAATTTACATTTAATGTTTGCGGCATTTATTACAATATAGTTCTTTTTCAGTTTAACTGCCACCGCCGCTAGTATCGGGGCTGCCAGTGTGCCCAGTGCAGGCTTGGTGACAATGTTGCTCGTACTGACAGCCGTTGGATTGCCCACTCAGGACATCTCCATGATAGTAGCTGTAGATTGGCTTCTGTAAGTACCACTTTTTTTAGATAGAATCAACGTTTCATTAAAAGATACTTTGTTGATCGTCTTCAGTTTTCCGACAAGTTTCAGTTGCTTACGAACGCTTGTTGTTACGACATGCAGCTATGATATCAAAGTATCTGTTTATTTGATTGTTAACGTTTATGTTTGTTTATGATTTTATAATTTAAACGAGAGTATTATTTGAATTCATGATAATTTTCCGTTAACCGGACGCATGAGAAAAATCTCCAAAGAAATTTGGTGGAATTCTATATTATTAGGTGATTTTTCTTAACGGAATAGTACCGAAGTCATACGAAACGGCGAACATATGAGGATATTGATTTTTCAATTCCATTTTAAAATGATGATTGTTTTCATAACTTTTGTAATTCAATGGAGAGTTTAGCGTCAATGAAAAGTTTGAGAGATTTTGATAACGACACGACATTTAATGTCATTTGGTGAATACTGATAATGTTAAATTTTGTTCGAATGTGAAGTTCTACTGTTTTCAAAACTAGTAATAATTTTGAAACAACGGCTCGTTTGCGCCATTTAAACAAATCAACAACAAAATCATCAAAATGAATTTAAAGTATGTAAAAGAATAAACAGAATCGTGTTATTACTAGAATTAAAAGACATATCACCAAACTGAAAGACATAGTTCAAATAGTTTTCGTATACCCATGTCTTCTGAAATTCTCATTATCTCAGTAGAAAATCATATCCATTCTTAATCATTATTATCCATCTACGTTCTCACTATCCATTATTTTATTGGATCCGAAATTGATATTAACCATTGTCGAAAATCTTATAATTCTTTATACAAGCTAGACAAATCCTATTCTGGGAATATCAAGAGGAGATAAAAATGTCTTAAAACAGGAGAAATCACACTTCAGTATTGATAAAAAAATAACTTGATTGAAATTTTTTTCTCATTAGATAGCCCATTGCTCATTTCATGCTCATGTGAAGTTTATCGAAATCGCAGCACCTAATTTAATTATCATGTGAGAAAATGATGTTGTATTGGTTTGATTTTTTTAAAGCCTTAAAATGAAAAATTGGCTATTTATCGTTTTGGTGGCAACAATTTCCCACTTTTAGGGTTATTAGATAATGGTAAATATGTTTATCACGTTTGATGACTTATCATCAACAAAAAGTTACAAGTTGGCATCAATGTGCGCCATGTACCCAATTCTCAATATATTGACGCATACGTATTCTGATAGTCCCGTGATTGTTTCAAACCTGTTTAAATTGTTAATGAACTAAATTAATTATGAAAAACAGTGTCTCAAAAGTACTAATGTTTTTACATGATAACATGAAGTTTGAAATAGCAGATTTCAATTTGTATCATTTTTTGATTTTTTTTGGTCCTTTACGAGGGAGGCGTCAGACAATGTGTAGATGTTATATAACATTCAGAGCTACTTATTTTTAAAATTTTGTACGCAAATTGTTTTTCTAATTTTTGTACATATCTTAAAAAAACTTTCATCGATTTCAATAATTCTAAAAATTGGGAGGCATATATACACTACTGATTTGTATATATTAGAGGAATCAATTTTATATTTAAGGAATTTGGAACAAATTCTGAGGTACACTGTAAAATTAAAAAGTTCCTTACCTGCATCGTGTACATGATGGTTGCACAAATATATAAAATTGATATTATAATAATATATGAGGATAAATACGAACTTGTAGAAGAAATCAAAGAATCATATGATCATATTTCGCATTTTATTTTCAACAGAAAAACCGCCAAAAAATGTGTGAGAAAAATAGAGAAATTAGTATAATATTGTTTGATAACATTATACAATATTGTGCAGCATTAAACAATATTGCACGACATGCTAGATTTATATTTTATTTTTTAACTTTACACTCGATACTATGATCTGTAGTTTTAAAAACTACATGTCGCATTATGGAATGATAATAGTTGTGTTGTATAGTTATAGTAGTTGTATTTTTATGTAGTTGTATTTTCTGTAATAGTTTTATATACCATCTCATCATTCAGAATTGTGTAACTTTTTGATTAATTTATCATCTCTATATTATTTATCACATAAGATTACTTGAGAAATGGGAGAAAAAATCCAAGAACTATTTCGTAAAATTTGTATCAATATCTTCTAAGTCCTGTATTTCTAAATACGGAAGATAAATTCGAGAAATTTTCGGAAACCACCTGGTTCCATGGATGTTTTACTAATGTTTAATTACAATTCAATCTATTTTGCATAACTTGTATAATAGATACCACATAAGGGAGTGTTCAGCATAATATTTATAAACTTGAAATAGTGGTAGGTAGGAATGCCGCGTTATTTATCCATTTCATTTAGTTGCAATGTGGTCTCTTCCAATGAGTCCAGTAGAAGGACGTCAGAACTTATATGAAATCGAAACTGCCCATATTATCTAAATTCTAATCATTAATATTTTAACCTTTTATATTAAAGAAACGCAAATGCTTTCTACATTAAAAGGATATATAGCACCTTTTACATGGGTCATCTAAAATCGAACGTAGTGACTTTGTCAATCTAATAAAACAAATTATATATATTTTTGAATATTAGGGGGCGGTTTTCTTAATATATTCCTTAAAAAGTTAATAAATAAAATGAAGTTAACCCTTTCGGCCCTCTTGGTGGCATTTGCCACCACGATATTTTAAGTTCTTCATTTTTATTTCTTTTCAAACCTGATGGTGGCATTTGCAACGACTTCCTAGTTCCTATAGTCAAGGTGAAA
This sequence comes from Argiope argentata, assembly GCA_026289955.1. Taxonomy (NCBI): domain Eukaryota; kingdom Metazoa; phylum Arthropoda; class Arachnida; order Araneae; family Araneidae; genus Argiope; species Argiope argentata. The sequence goes on along the minus strand of JAOUZG010017606.1, from coordinate 5,740,296 downwards.
ATGAGATGAAATGAAATGCGGATGTTCTCTTCGTGACCCTTATCACTAACTTCCTTATCATTTTTTTAAATTCCACATTTTAAAAATTCAGGGCTGAAAGGGTTAAGATTCAATGCGAATAATAATAAAGCAGTAACAACAGACATAATTTTTCATTCGTTTGTTTTCAACGATAGAAAATATTAGTTGATGAAATATTAGATGAAACTATGAAACAGTTTAAATTTCATTGCAGTATTGAAATGTATCGTTGAAAATTACGCAATAATAATCTTAATAATAATTTTTTAATTTGTTGATATTCAATTGAAATAATATTCAAATAAAAATTATTATCTTTAATTTGTATTATTTTTTTGTCGAATAAATAAATTCTGGCAAATCTCGCAAAGTTTTTTATAAATTAAAATTTAACAAAGGAGCCCGTTTTGAGGAGCACATTCCCTTCCTTCACAACGCAGACACTCCGGCTAATCTAAATATCGTATGTTCTTACGTATTAGACCGTCGACACCAGCGGTTTAGTAACTCATTGGCGACGGAATCAAATTTGGCGAGAAACCGTCGACGCCAACAAAACCAACAAAATGTCAGATGACAGTTAAGGTTTGAACAATTTTTTGAATAATGGCGGTTTTTTGCCATTGTTGGCGGTTTAACAACTCATTGATGATGCCTTAAAAATTTGGCGATAAAGACCGACGGTCTAATACATAAGTACCTATCATATCTTATATGCTTGTAATTTTTTTTTTTACTGTAAATAATTTGATACTTAAACAAAATTCCCGTACAATGCCCATCAAACCGTGTAGTGACCAGAATGGTCACAGATACGGGTACTTACGTATTAGACCGTTAACTTTATCGCCAAATTTGAAGTCATCGCCAACGAGTTGCTAAACCGTTGGCGAAGATGGTCTAATACTAAGTACCCAGATACTAGGGTATGAGACGGCTTTCTGTTCTGTAGCTCTAAAATAAACGATTTGGTTTGTGGAGCATTAATACAAACACACAATTTTATTAGTAATATCAATAAAGATTTCGAATGCTTTTTTTTTTTTAAATAATTTACATTCAAAATAAGTAAATTTTGTCTTCATTTCAGTGATCGAATTCGAACATCTGTCAATGTCTTGGGTGATGCGTATGGAGCTGGAATTGTTTACCACCTTTCTAAAAAGGAATTGGACCAAATGGACGCGGAACTGGCCGCCCGGGAAAAAATAGAAATGCTGGACACCAGGAAATTTTCAATCACTGCCAGAGGAAGCATTGGAGACAAAGCCCATTCGAGCAATCAAAAAGAAGAAAGCCAAATTTAAATTTCCGAATCAGCGTAGAAAATTTAAAAGGAATGGTATAATCAGGAGAATAACCTGAAGATTTAGCATCAAGTATTTCAAAAACTAATGCTAACTGAATGGACATCAATATGTGCTTACTACGAAGGATTAGTAGCACAGTTTTGTGAGCTGCTGGTTATCGCCATGCAAAACATGTTGGCATGGACCGTACATTTTCGAAATTAAATACATCATGAACTAAAAACAACAACAACAACAACAGACGTTTAAAAATAAAATAACCTCTGCTTTCATATTTCGTATTTCTCATGCAGATCCATTGTGAACTTCAAGATATATCAAGTTGTGAATTATTTCGTGCTGCCATCTATTGGTCAGAAACAAGTTTACTAGAAACTTTTTTTTACGTCATAGCTTGAGCAGTCAAATATATGAATTGAAATTCATGCTTTTCGTATCACCAAGATGTCTATCAACTAAATTCGAATCATAATAATGCATATTTTTTATTCTGGCTTCTATAAACGATTTTTTTAAATACTATATTATAATCTTTCTTTTCTGCTCTTAAATACTACTTTAAAAAATGTTAATTAATACATTTTATTCATGGATTTATTGAATTCTGTTTTTATCGTAAAAGAGTTGAAAATTGAAATAAAAATTCTTGATAATTTTTACTTATAATCATTCAGTTTTCAAATTTAATATATTTACTGAACCCGAAATTTGGTAAAGATTCATACTATCTTGCATTTTCATTTTTTTCATTCATTTTTTACAAGCCAAAGGAAACGGGAAACGGGCATTTCTTTTAAATGGTCAAATAAAAACATAACTTGCTTTTTCTCTGGATAAGTTTTGGAACATTTAATTGAGAGAGAAAAAAAGCTTACTAATGTATTTTGAGTATTTTGATAAGCGTACTTGAAACTGTACATAAATTTAGTATTTAGGATCATTGTAGCTTTACTTAAATGTGTATTAACCACAATTTTTCACCTGCTTTTTACTCTAAATAACGTTTAATGTCTTTTGCAAAAATGAAATTTTGCCTTGAAATCATTTGTTCTTTTGTTGTATTTCATGTATTGTTTTGAAACTAAATAAACATTGCTAACCAATTTTTGTCTCATTATTTTTATAACAAAAATGTATTTATGTATCTAAAAACAAATATGTATTTGTTTATATTCATTGGGGCTTTATAAGGCACGCCAACTACTAGATACCAGGAATGTACTAATGTAAATAAATCATAAAGCATATTTGTGTTAGTTTTCTCTGAGCTTATTTTTAGATTTTCTATTAACAAGGATTTTTTTTTTATGATTTAGGAAATATTTTTCAATACAATTTGTATTAATATTTTTCTTATTATTGAATTGATATTCAAAATGATTTCTCTGTTTCATCAAATATTTTAATCAAACATGTTTGACTACATAAATATTATGAATGGAATTTGATTTTCATTCAGTTTTATTAATTTCACTAGTGATTTTTTTTCTCTTGATATTATCTCGAATATGTACTCTCAAAAATATACTTTTCAATTCTTCTTTTAAAAAAATTTTAGGCGTAAAATTGGTAAATTTTGTTTGATATTTCATTTGAATTAGTTTAATTTTTCAATACGATATTACATATAGCGTATTGTTTTTACTACTCCTTTCTTTGAAACTCACCGTATTGCAAACTTATTTTCTTTCAAATTAATCTAAATTATAATATTTATAACTGGTTCAAATCTAATAAATAATTTGTATAATTTCTCTAAGGAATCTCATGTATATTTTAAATTATTTGAAAAAAATATTTTAGCATTTAATAAAAAAAAATTGTAAAAACTTTTGTGAAATTTTTGGAAATAAGATGCTTTATAAATTTTATTTTAACCCGAAGCGTTCAGTGACGTCAAAAGAGGTATTTTTATTTTTCAGTCTCAATCGTAATTAGAGCAAATGGTGAGTATTAATTGGTAATAATTAATAGTAATTATTTTCCACTATTTTGAAGTCATTAATAGCAATTATTTTTCTCCCTACATAAAAGTGTCTTTGGTCTCTGTATCTTTCTTTAAAACTGATGCATGGGACATCTATACCTCTTTCTTCCACTGGCATCTCCAAGACTGTATATAATGGAGATTTCTTTTAATTAAATAAATAATTTTATTTATAGATTAATTTTAATTAAGTAAATGAAATAAAAATGATATTGATGAATTTAATTTGATTTTTTTCCTCCTCAAATTGACAGACTGAATTGAAATGCTAAGACTTACCCAAAATGTCTGACCGCTGTTTATACAGTAGATGAATAATTCACAAAAGTAATTTTCTGATTACCATCAGACAGAATAGTAGCTATTTTTTTTTTCTATTTATGAATTTCTGGTATGTTTGTGTTTTTATATTTATGAATCTTGTCTTTCAATATTTAAAGTTACATAGCAGCAGTTAATTTAAGAACAAAAATATTACCAATGCTTGAGAAGTACGATATTTTGAACAAATAATCAATTAACTTTAATTGAAACTTTGCTTCCATTAATTTTGATTCTTCAATTGAAAACCACGTTTACGAAATCAATAACTAAAGTAGTTAACGTTTAATAAACTTTCATTAATCTTCAATTTAATGTAATACCTATTATGATTTATTGGTATTAAGTAAACTAAAAAAATCCAAATAAAAAAAATTAATGAAAACCAACTGTGCGTTGAAAAAATTGAATATGCTTCACGAGCAACAAATTTTTTGTTGTCGAATTCATTTAATAATAACTTTTTATTTTTTCACAGAATATCTCCATAATATATATTTTCTATTCTTGCTTTAACTAGATATTTCATTTGTTATATCCAGCTAAAAGGAATATTGGGGGCAAAGGTGGAATTGTTAAAAAATGTGTTTGAAAGTTAATCATTTTTTAAAAATCTCATTTTTAGGTTATTTAAGATTAATAAAAGAAAAAAATGTTTAAAAGATATACAAATTGACGTTACTATGGATCTTTTTTTTCTTGATATACTTTATCCATAAATTATCATATCGAACATATTATCAACAAGCCGACTATGCAAATGTCTTGCTACCGATTGAAACTTGAGATAGATAAAGGGTTTTAATTTTGTTTGTTTGTTTGTTTTTGAATATTTTTAAAACCTAAATAAAGTAGATAAAAAATTTCAGATTTATGATGCAACCTTCTAAACAGGTGAAAAAAACAAACAAACATATTATAATTATTCTTAAGATATAAGTGAAAACAAATGTATTCATAGTCAAGTTACATGGTCTCAATTTGAATCTATTCCAGAACTTTTTATTGGGGCACATATTGTGACTTTGAACCATTGTCTGATACTAAGGATATCATCTGAGATGGAACACTCTCGAAACTTATGATGTATATCAGCTGGAACACACTTGATTCTTCGACATATTTAATGCGTACCTGGACTATATTATTGTTATATCACTTTTGTCACATTGTTTTGTTTTCAAATTTAACTTTAAAAACCAGGAATTGAGTAGAAAACTGAATATAGTGATATCTAAAGTGACGTGTCTAATTACAGTTCTCGTGAAACCAATAATTATTAACAAATTAATCATTATCAAAGTAACTGATTATTATTAAATAAAGTTATTAATCATTGTCGTTAAAACCATTCATACAATTTATATGAAATTGAGAAGTAAAATTTAGAAATAAATTAATGACAACAATAAAGCTATCCACTTGAAATATAAGGAGTTGTTTCGAATGATCTGAATGCCACAGCAGCATTGCAGAGATATGTGTGAGTCCTAAAGATCATTGCCATCTCTTGTAGGAGACACGTCCCATCATTGATGCGGGGCAGTCAACCCTACATCATAATTATGCTCACCAGGGTGGCGAGAATGAACTACAATAAGGAAAATTATTTTAAAATCACCAGAATTTCTCAGCTTTATTCCGATATTCTTTAAATATTCAAGGTTGAAAAGGTGACACAACAATAAAAAAGAAGGAATTTTTGATTTTATCATAAATGTCTGATTATTTTATTACGAACGTTGTTACTTTAAGAAAGATTCAGCTTGAAATTAAAATGAATTATTTAAAAATTAAAGTTTGCATTGGCAATTTTGACGATTCTCATTTTTCTATTCTTCTCGACATTTTTTGAACTCTCTTTGAAGAACCATTCATTTTCTCACTTTACAGTAAATCATTGCATAGATTATGATGTCATTTGCCTTCAAGGTGTCATTCTATATGCTTCGAAGGTGGATTTTTTAGAATGCTTCTTCTTGTGTATAGCCACACATCCCGTCACCACTGAGCGTACCAGTATCAACAGGAATTGTTGTGGCCGACTGTGGTCATTTTTAGAATGCTGAATTAAATAGGAAGATCGATTGTAGAACATGATGAGTCATTTGCTTCAAAACAGCAAGAAGTGTGAAGTTGGGGATACCCAATTCAATAAATAAGAAAGTAATTGCAAAAATGCGATAGCATGTTTTCTTTTCACCACCAAATATCTCCGAATTTGGATATTATTAATTCCAAGTTTGGGTTATTCTACAATTGACCATACCATAGCATACCATTTTTAGCATTTACCAAACTTCGAATTTTCTTTAACATTCTAGAAATTCCAGCTTCAGTTTTAGGGAAGAATCCCAATCAGATAGACCACATATTGATTTTTACCCATTCGCAAAATTTGTAGTAGTGTTAATAAGTAATATAAAAAAAGAATTAAAGTCAATTCCTACTTAGGTCCATAAAGAAAAAAATATATTTTAGTTACTTTTAATTAAAGAATTTCAATTAATATAAATAATTAATCCAAAAAATGATTGATTTTTGCAAGACTTGTACTCGCCTTCTTCAACTTCACGTGAAAAATATTGAAATCCTTGCATTTTATCGATTGAGATATGGCCTGTTGATTTCAATTTTCATTACAAACTGCTAAACATCTATTAAAAGTATTAAAAAAGAACTAAATTTAACGAATGAATTAATATTAAAAAATTATATTAACATCGTCATCCACTACAAGTATAAAAAATGTATTTGAACTTGAGTGGATGAATAAAAAGTATTTCATTTGAAAATTTGAACAGGATTGAAAGTATCAATTGAAAATTTGAACAAGACGTATATAAGCAGAGCGTGAACTAATAATATGAATTAAATAAAAGGATTTGACTTTTTAAAAAAACCCTCGTATAAGCAGTATAAGAGAAAGGATTGAACAAATAACCTTAATTAATGATATTCAGTGTTGAAATTTATTTTTTTAAAATTATCATTACATTTAATTTTCTTAAAAAAATGTATTAAATAATGAGTAGCGAGCATATTTTTTTAAATCGAGAAAAAGTGAAGAAACTGTATCCATCTCGGGTAATCAGGAATATTTGATCTTCTTCAGAAATATTAATCTTTTATCGAATGTTTTGCTGGAAAGGCAGAATGTTTCTCAATGTCGAATTTGATGAAAGAGTGTAGGTTAAATTTAATTTTGAATTTATTCAGTTCACACCAATTTTAGTTAATTAGATGCAAGAATTGGTTCAAAAGTTTTGTAAAAGGAAAGTACAGAATGAAAAATATAATTTCCATCCACATGGATGCAAAATAATAGTACATGTCTACCACTAATAAAAATGAATACATGCATTTGTATGTTCCTTAGAGTTTTTATAGTGTAGATCGTTTGATTTACAGTTGTCATATTTAACAGAGATCAAGGGAGGAAATGAATATCTCAGAATTTTTTTTAAAAAAATGGAGATAAGATTTATTAATAATTAAGCTTAATTAAGAGGTTAATTAAGTTGAAATAACTTCCTAAAAATTAATGCATAAAATTAAATTTTACCTCATTTCAAAATTCAAGAAATTAATTATTTATTATAATAATACTTATTTAAAAGTCATGCAAATTCTTCTTAAATACTGGTAATTTTTTGAAAATGATTTTTTGTGTAGTTTTCCACAGTAGATTATATTTTTGCACTAACATTGAAACAATTTCCATTGTTTAATTAAATATTTATTCGTATGTTGAAAGTTAGAGAAGGATTTTGTTCAGTATCTATGTAGTTTTAGAGAGTAATTTTAGAAAAAAAATAAAGTTACAATTTCTCGAAATTAAAAAGTTAGATGAACCGAATATATATATATATTTAATAGCACTACGATGTTAAGATTGTCCCTATTAGAAAAGTATATGCATATAATAAACAGATCTTCAGAAAGGCAAATAAAATAACACATAGCTAATGCCTGGTAATTCAAAGTCTTATGGGCATGAAGTTATAGCTACATGGTTTATCTGAAATAAAATATAACAGTTCTTCTGGCGAACCAGTTGAGCACTTGGCGCGACTAACTCTACATAAAACGGAGTTACTTTGCAATCAACGGTTGCATAAAGTCTAATAAATTCATCTTAAGATTCGGCGGTGGATGGATGGATGATGTTAGAATCACGTCAGAACAGCAGAACGAAATTGGATGAAATTTAGCATAGAGATAGATTATAGTGCAGAATTGAACATAGGCTACAATTTATTCCGGTAAATTGAATGGTTAATTTTTTGTTAATCAAAAACTAACTTCCTAGCCAAAATTCTTCGTCTCCTCACCGTCAAATGAATAAGACTTCCGTTTGTTTGTTTTTCTGAGCTATTGAGGTTAGGCTTAGCATGTTTTTGACTGTTTATTTCAAACGATTCTGTTTATTTTATCAGTGTTTGATGCATTTAAAATTAAACATTGTTAATAAATCGACCTTTCGGATTCATTTTGAAGAACTTTTGGGTTCTTTTCCATTAGTCGGGAGCAAGCAAAAAATCGTCAAAGAAATTTGGCGGAATTCTATTTTATTTGGCGATTTAAATAAATATTTGGAAGAATTAAAATAAAACATAATAAAGAAAATTAAAAATTTCTAATCTTTATTGAATTAGCCGAACTGACGTAGAAAATTCATGCATTTACGTTGCTCCAATAGGCAATAAAAATTCAAGCATGAGCAGTGTGTTCTCGACTTGATTTTGATTTGGCCAGACTAATGATTTTGAATAATTGGTTTGACATTTGGTTTTATTTCAGGTAAACACTGTAAATAAATTGTTTTTAGGTTAGTTGTTTGGGCTAATCTCTGATATAAAACCATTTGGTGCTTTGCGAGGTTGGTAATCTTTCGGTAGCACTTTGTTTGGGTTTACATTGCCAACATTTTTTATGTTGCTGTAATTCAATCTTTCTGTTCATTTCCCTTGATTTATTTTCCTGCTGTACGTATTCATTTCGCCTATTTTCATTATTTTCGATTAATTTCTTTTTGCTTGCATTCCTTTTTCAGCATTTATTCATTTTTTTTCTATATTTCCGTTAATTTGCTGCAGCGTTTATCGAAACCTACCGATTGGAAATGCTATTGCTGCCTTTCACGCCACATTCGGCCATTTCGCTAAAATTTGGCTAAAATTGTTTTCAACAGCACCATAATGATACGGTTTGATGACATTTTACACTGCGACAGCCCGTCTGTTTTCATGCATACATATCAAAATTTCCACACGTACAAAGTCGCGGGTAAAAACTAGCTGTTAATATAGTGGTTTAAATAATGATGAATATCCTTCGATTTTGACTGAAAATAACTCTTCATATGGTGAATAATGCACAAAAATTATAACAAACTTTTTTACAGAGGAATTAAGACACGGTCATTTGCTTTATATATACACCCACAAGAATTAGTTCCTTAAAAATCATATTCTTTATACAATTTTAAAACTTTATTAAGCAAATTTTGTGGTCTGGAAATACTCTTATGAATCTTTTAAAAATTAAACTAATGTATTTTCCAAATACCACCATCTTGATTTAACCGCCGTTCAAAAGCTCCGCCCCGAAATCTCTCTAGTGTTGCTTCAAAATGTTACATTAATATAAGTTAACTAAACCAAACTTGGGATTGCACGTCTTCACTCGGGTTAGAAAATCCAATTTTTATAAATGGCATTACGAACTAAATGATTTATTGGATAAATTTCACAACGATTCCTATAGAAAGTGCTAAATATTTGAGTTTAGATCAAAATTTCAGATTTTAGCACGACAACGGCCCTAAACACACAACACATAAAGTAGCAATATATTGTCATTTTCATCGTAAACAGCAGATAGACAAACTACCAGAATGCCAATGTCATCGACCTCAAAGTCATAAAAAATCTGTGGGTTACACTCGAAACAGCGGGCCAAAAACACAAAATTGGAAACAAAGCCTATTCAATTAAGTGTTGTAAGAGGAATGGGACACTATCTTCATTTACCACCAAAATGTTTGTTGAATCGGTACTAAACTGCTTGTAGGACATTATAAAATCCAAAGACATGAAACTTAATATTGATTCTTTCTTTGTATGCGAGACATTACAAAAAATTCATTTGTGCTTTCTAAATTCTTGAGGTGAAAGTATGGAAGTTAAAATGCTTTTGAAACTTTTCATTTTAGAAATTTTTGTTGGCGATACTTTGATTTTACTTTGCATTAATTCTTTATCTACTGAATTATGTTGCTATCAATTTTACAACTTCATTTTTGCACTACTAGTTAAGTTTCCTTGCAGTATAATCCCAGAGAACCCAAGAAAAAATTCTAATAAATAAAAATATCTTAATTAATTACATTATTAATTAAATATTTTTTATTCTTACTTTAATCTTATATTAACTTCTTGCTATTTGGGTTACATTCTCTTCTTCTTCTGTACAGCCGACCACCCCGCCACCACAAGCAATGTCCATCCTTACATTGACCGAATCTGACAAACTAATATTATCTTCAAAATACTTGATCCCAAAGTGGTCATAAACTGACCACTTCCTCCTCTACAAATTTTCAAACAGTTGGGAAAAAACTGACTATTTTAGACATCATTATCCTTCAGAGTCCCAAGATTACCTGGTACCATCAGTTCTGAACTCAAGTCATTATTTTCAACTTGCAGATTTCTTCTATGATCGGAGATTACTGTGCATTCCTTTAAACAGTGGTAAACAGTACCGATCCCTCCACAAATGCATTTATTTTCCTGCATTCTTCCAAATCTTTGGAAATATGCAGGGAATCTCCCATGTCCTGATATAATTCGGATTACCAGTGGATGATATTTTCTTATTTTTATTTCTGGATTAGGAATAAAATATTAAGTTACTCTTTTTTTTTTTTTTGGACATGCACCATCTGTCAAACCATTGTAGCTTAATTTCTTCTCTCAGGGGCTACGTTCTCTGTGTGTTTTTTTTTAGAAAAACATCGGCAAAAATAGTCATATTATGAAAATATAATCCAGATTTAAATAGCACTTATAAGCACCGTCAGTAGATAAAGCTTTAAAGCATTCTTTATGTGTGAAAATAAAAAAAAAGTATTTTGATTTATTGGTAATATTAATATTGAAAGTTGGATTTATCCTGTAAAAATAAAGCATATTCTGAATTATTTGAGGTACGGTATATATATAATTAATGTTTCGAATGATGATATGATGTGGTTAATTTGACACAAGAGGATACTCTTGCACCACTGAATTTCAATGTAGTAATTTTGAAATAAACGCACGCAACATATATATGAAATCAATTTATTAAAAAAATTAAATTACTGGAATGAAAATGAGTTAATATTAATGATGAAAGAACAAAAACAAGTAATGACACTTTTTAATACAATAAAACAAAAAAACATAGCGCGTTGCCGCGGCCAAGAGATTTGGCTGGAACACAGTGGTCATCCAGCCTCGGTGGAGCTACAAATTCACTAGAGAAAATTTCGAAGACTTTAAAAAAATGATTTTAACCATCGAGGAAACAATGAAAACAAATTGAATAAATGTGTGTGGAACTAGTACTGAAATGTATTTATACACAAAATGTGCAATTTCGTAGCGAAAAATGCATAATATTTTTAATGATGCCAATATTTATTTATAATAATTTAGCAATAAATAAAATGCAGGAAACGAAAAACTTAGCTAAAAATGCGTTGCTTATGAAATTCGGTTAAAAATTACAGATAACTGAGAAGCTAATGAGAGTAGTAAAAAACATTGGATGGTGATTTTTAATTTATCTCTCTCGACACCAGATTGGGATCGAGAATAGTTTGATAGTGTTCAATTAGTTCAAATATTTCACCATTTGTTTAAAAAAGCAGTTAAAAACTCAACTTGATTAAAAATATTTCATATAAATTTTGAATAATCATTTAAAATAATCTTTATTAGTCAATAATAAAAATTTGCTCGCTTATTTTATTGTTCTGATCTCGTGATTTTTTTTCTCAATCTGGGAAAGAGCTATGGATAGAATAAAAAGCACTGCACTAAAAATTCGACTTTTTGAAAATAATAACTTCATCAAAAGGATGACTCGTATTTGAGATGAAAAATAAATTAATTTAAATAAAAATAAATAGTTCTCGTTTTTTCAAATTTCGCAGCTCTGAAGCCTGAATTATAAATAAAGAGAATAATACAAGGGGCAGGGCTACTTTAGCCTTCCCCCGTCTCAGTTCAGATGAAGATTAACTTAAAATGAGTCTTTAAATAATGATGTTGTCAAGAGTCCATATCTTGAATTTTGACAGGGCTGTCACACACCGGAGAAAACCAGCTCCGGACAGGTTACAAGGAAAAGTCGCAGACCTGAAAGAGAGGGAACGGAACCATTAGCAAAATTACGTAACACAATGCAGGACTTTAAAAACTTTCTTTCCTAAATACATGACATATTACACTGAAGAGAAGGAAAGATAATTATTTTTCATAGATCAAATCGGAATAGGATTCATAATGTGTACATTTGCATGCCGATCCACTGGACAATATTGAAACAAAATTTGTATTGAATTTTCAAATAATGTTAAAATTTGGAGGGAAAATCTTAACTAAAATGCGTCTACATTTTCTAATAGAAGTACTTTATTTGAAATGCTTGATTACAGAAAAATTATAAATTATTTACTATATTTTGGCAGTAAAGCTTACAGAAGCACTGCTGATATTTTAAATAGTAAAAACCCATTTCTTAAGATGATTCTGAATTTGTTCATTCTGTCTTGATTAATAACAATAATTTTGCTTCTATTTACTAATTACATTGCTTTTTAATAAGACATATTTTTGCCCAAATTTCAAAAAGAGAAAGTAATCAGCTCGCATTTAGTATTCTTAAACCTCCAGGTTAGTATCCCGCTATTTAAACGTGTGAGCAATCACTATGTTTTCTACTGCATTCCGCGTTTCTCGCAACTAATAATTTATTTTTACGATTACAGATTTGTATTATATCTTATTAGTATTGCGAAAACTAAAGCCTCAGATCTCTATCTTTGGAAAATATTTGAATTTATTAGCAAACATCGCATCTACATAGAAAAAAATTACGCCGTCAGAGGAGTTAATACTGATATTTTTCTTATTACAGATCAAAAATTGATAATTTTTGTTTTCAAATTATTATCCTTTGCTCACATTTTGATCTTTTAAAACAATTAATTTTGAGTCAATTAATGTATTGATAACATTGAGAAACCAAACCTACCATATTTAATTAAAATAATCTAGGCAGACTAATAATATAAACAA
>JAOUZG010017606.1:5706773-5726904 GCA_026289955.1 Argiope argentata | reverse complement strand
ATATATATATATATATATATATAAACAGGTTTTAATCACAATTTACAGAAGACCAAGTATATATTTATAAAATATGTTATTACAATATTCTTTTCTCATCTGGTTTGATGAAAGTAAAATAACCGAGGCTTACCTGAGTTCATTGGATAAGCTGCCTAAGATCAGATCATACAGGGTAGCTGGGTGTAACGCAGGGAGAACCCGTACTGCGAGTTCTTGAGGTTCTGGGAGGCGTCGTGGTTGCTCTTCACGCGCAGCATGAACGGCTTGCTGCGAGCTGCAAAGAGAGGAATTCGGGTTTCCATTAATACATTACAAATCAACGAACATTCTTTTAATACATTGGAAAGCCTTTTTTTCTTTTTTAATGAATAAGAATCTATTGAAACTTTATCGAATGCACACATGAAATTACAATAATTATTATTGCAATTTTTAAATTTAGATTCTGATGTTGTTGTTGTTACTAATGGCACTTGACATGGCCTGCCGATGTATCAGCGAATTTAAGCCGAATAAGCTTCTCTTGTTTGAAGTAGCGCCAACTAGGACCTAGAGTATGCCTTTAGCTACACACTCATCACATTCACCTGCACAGCCCCTTTATACAGGGGAACACATTCACACGCCTCAGGGCTAGAAGAAGAACCATGCTCTAACGGGGACTCGAACCTGGGATGCCCAAATCAAGTGGAAGACTGGCTATCTCTGTGCTAAGACGCCAGCATATTCTGATGTAAATGAAGGAAAACGCCGTTATTTTTCCGTTCTCATATACGAAGAATGCACAAACATTTTCAGCCTTTTTGCTTTGTCAAATTTTCATATTTCCCTGTCCAATGAATGTATTTGGAAATTATATCTGCTTACAAAGAATACAATTTTGAGACATATGCTTGAAATCTGAGCTTGACCATTAAATGTACAGACTTCTATCAAATTTTGAACTACAATCATTCACAGAAAACTTGTCAGTTTGCTTATCCTATTATATATAACTAGAATGATAAAAAAAATTATATATGGTTTTAATATTTGGAGGGTAGATTAATTTCAAAGTTTGAACCACCGAGCTTTGTGAAAAGCCGACCACCCCTCCACCACTGAACGTAGCAGTATCAACAGGATTTGTTGTGACAGACTGCCAACGAGCTGACCGTCTGACCGCTTGAAAATTCGCCATACGTGGAAACGTGATTGCACATGATTTTAATAAATAAAATTTATAATTTATATTGTTATTAAAGTGATTGATATATGTTTAATTTTTGTTTCAATTAACTGCGACGACCGTGGTGGCCAGGTCTCGGCTCGTGAACCGTAGGGTTTCTAGTTCGAGACCCGATTATACCACAAAAGCGTCGTGAAGGGGGTATCTGTTGCACGTTAAATCCGTCAGGAACAAACGTCCTCCCGCTGGTGCAATGTAAGGTGGAGAAGGGGATGCGAGCTCAGATGTCGTCCTCATCATCTAACCGTGGTTTAAAATTGCGAGGTCCATCCTAAAATAGCCTTAGTGTTACTTTAGAACTGGGAGTTACTATAACTAAAAATCAAATCGAACCAAGCCACTTTACTTTTTTACTCTGTGCAAATGTGTGAACTCTGAAATACTAAGCACCCGTGGTCTTCGCAACTTTGCTCAAATTCCTTTATTAGAAAGAATGCAAGAAAGTTTCGGAGAGACCCCTCCTGCTGAGTTCAGTTATTGTTGATTAATGGCGGATCATTGCTGATATTTTTATATCCATAATTGCTAAAAGTGGGTACAAGAATTCATATACTTTTGTTATTTTGTTCCTTAGATATTAATGATTTGTATGTCTGTTTCAGTATCTCTTAAGCAATCTACATTTGTTGCTAAATCCATGAATTCTTTTACACATGTTTTATAACAGCATTTATCCTAGACTTACATATCAGCATATCCCTTTCGTGAAGCTTGGTTCCACAGAATCGATCTTCCCCAGGTCCCATGCCATCTTCCGAACCTTGATCAATACCCACAAAATCGTCCTCGTTGCAAATGGAACCGCTGGCACCGCCGTCCCAAGGCTGGCCCCAAGAGAATGCGCCGGGAGTTTCGGTCTCCCATTTGATGGAGCAGAAGTTCTCCTCAACTCGCACGCAGGAAGTGTAACGGAGATTGCTCAGGTAGCGAACCTGGTTCTCGAGCCGGGGGCCGTAATTGAAACTCCTCACGACGTCACTGGGGTTCCTGTAGTACTGGAGGCATCCGGCGGGGGCTGTAAGCAAAAATAGTATTCTATTAGAAACGGTAATACAATGGAATAACATGAGAGATCTTTGGCAAACAAAATCTGTCGGTTATTAGTAAATAGGATAAAAGAGTTAGAGTTACTACAATTATTGCATTATCAATATATCAGTAATTAGAACAGTTCGTTTTCGCCTAAGATAATTTATCATTGATGCTGTAAATAGTGTTAGCCATCTCTAAATATATATTATAATAAAAAAAATTAATTTCAATGAAATTATGGGATGCTAATTCATTCATATATCAAAGCATGGAATACTTCTTCTTCTGTACAACCGACAACTCCGCCACCACTGAACGTAGCTGTATCGCCAGGATTTGTTGTGGTCGACTGTGGGCTGTTGCAATATCCAATCTTACATTGACCGAATCTGTCAAACTAATATTCCCTTCAAGATACTTGACCCCAAAGTGGTCAAATACTGACCACCTCCTCCTCTACAAACTGTCAAATAGTTGGGGGAAAAACTGGCAATTTTAGACGTCATGTCCTTCAGAGTCCCAAGATTTAGTGATAACTATCACTACTGAACTCGAGTCATTATTTTCAACTTGCAGCTGTTTTCTATGATCGGAGATTTCTGTGCATTCCTTCGAATAGTGGTAAACAGTACCGATTCCTCCACAAATGCATTTATTTTTCTGTATTCTTCCAAATCTTTGGAAATATGCAGGGAATCTTCCACGAGCATGGAGTACTGGGGAATTTTTTGAAAGATAATATTTTTGATATTGTTAAATAATGCAATTGAAAATAGAAACCATTATTGATACATTACGATCAAATACATGGGATAAATAAAAATTTTGAGGCTAATTTTTTTATTTAATTTTAGAAATTAAAAATACAGCAATTATTTTAATAAAATAATGAAATTTCAAAATATTTAAATAAATTGAGGAATAAAATTCATTTCAATTTATATTTTAAAACAAACTATGTGCATTTCAAATTGGTCTTAAAATTAAATTTTTGAATCATCAAAAAAAAGTAGCCTGAGTAAAAGCTCGTTCAGTAAGTGAAAAAAAAAATACTTACCCATGTTAAGACTTCCGCATTCAATCATAGAAATTTTGATCTTCCATTTTCTTGACATTTTATCGCCATTACTGACAACACTGAGAACAACTGGATTTCCTGATCCTCTGCCCATGTCAACGTACACTGTGAAGAAATGACTAGGATTATACACCATCAAATTGATTGTGTTTTTTTTATAAAAATAGATGAATAAAATCTAAAACACTGCGAAGGAGAAAAAATTTGGGAATAATTTTATAATTATAACATGCACGTTTAAAAATAACGTTTAGGAATTATTTACAAATTAATAATGAGAAAATATAAATAGTTTGCTCGTCTTATTGCTTGTAAATATTAATCGTGACAAAAAAGGTATGCAGCTGATTTAAAATTTAAATTTACATTTAAGCAGTTAATAAAGCGTAGAATAAGATTTAAAGAAAAAGAAGAAAAAAAATTCCAAAGTTAAGTTGGGAATTAATTATATCTAAGAAGTTGACGAAAGATACTTTTAAATATTCTCAAAGCGAATAAATTTATTAGATAAAAATATTGGTGAATTTTTAAATAATTATTTTCATGTGAGAAAATGATGTTGTTTTAGTTTCAGGTTTCTGAAGCCTCAAAATGTGTGGGCAACAAATTGGAAATTTATCGCATTTGAGGTATCGATTTTTCGATTTTAAAGTTATTAGAAAATAATGCAGAAGGTTGCCACTTTTGATGATTTATCGACGACTAAAGTTATAACTTGATTTCCAAATTAATCATTTTCTTAGTTCTTACGGATTTCCTAACTTAATTTAAGTCATCAATCAGTTTAAACTGGATTAAAACAATCACGAGATTATCAAATATCGCATGTGTCAATATTAAAAAAAAAAACGAATTTTTAAATCTTAATGTCGATTGATCTACAAAACCCCTTGTTTGCCAAATAGAAAAATTAAAAATGAAAGTTTAATAAAATGATATTTAACAGAGAGATAGATCGATAGATAAATCTTGTTTGAAACCGGTTTAAATTGATTAATGACTTAAATTAATTAAGACAAATAATGAATTAAAAATAATAATGTTCTCAAATGATAACTTGACATTTGAGATTACAGATTTATTTTTTTAAAATTATATTTAGTTTTCTTCTGCGTTGAGTGAAAATGCATTTTAATTAATAATTTTAAATTAATTTCGATTGGTTGAATAAAAAAAATTAAGCTCGTTATTGGTCTTGCAATGACTTGTAGTTGAATAGGCATGAAAAATTCCCCAAGTGTCATTACTCACAGTGCTGTCCTTTGTTTTCACCGCACAGGATGGGCAGCCTTTCGCCCACCGTTGTCCTCACCATGAAAGAATCGGTGGTGCACAGACCCATGTCGTCGGGGTCGGTCAAGAAGAACTCGTGGAAGTCCAGCCTCAACTGGCAGACGTTATCTTGTTTCTCAATGGTTACTTGGCACGTGTCGGTGCCGTTTTCCTGATTGGGATAGTTTCGGTTGACGAACACCGTTTCATTTTGGCTGGTTATGTCACCGCAAGTGAATTTGGCTGAAAAAGAGTTACCAAATTTTTATTAAATTATAAAATCCTGAAACAAAGGATCACGACTATGTAAAGAAATTTAGATAGGGAATACGCTTACAGGATTTCAGGAAATCGCTTGAATCCATATTAAATTCTGATCATGTTTTAAAATGATCATTTGTGTATCTAATTTTTCATTCAAAAAGTTTTTGTAATGATTTTAGGAGAATATTCTTAAAATTATTAATTAAAACTTGAATGGAAAGAAAATAAAGCCTTAAGTTAGAGTTTTGCCTGGTCAAATCTATCGATTTTTTGACGCAATGTAATTATAAAAAACTATTTAGCAATTTAATTTGGCATATAATAGTTTATACCATTATGTGATTTTCTAGAGAATATGAGATAAGCCCAAAATAAAATCAAAAGATATTTTCTGAATCAAACATGTAATGCAAATTTCGAGCGTTTTCGGTGGTCGATATTTCTATGTAGTTTGGAAGTAACTGTTATGTATTAAGGTGGTATAATATTTGCTCCAATTTCTTGTAACCACGAAATTGGGTGACAATAATTTTTTAGTATATTCTAATTTTTACTTTTTTATATCCTATGGTTACTTAATTAAGGATTATGCAGCCAACAACTGCATAGAAACATTTAATGTTAAAAAAGTATTTTCAAAATATTTTTATTTTGTTTTATGATAAATGTATAAAGGAAAATCGGAACCTTTTTGATTGTCTATATCTGAACTATTTACTTTACTTTGAAATTCTCTTAGCAATAGTGTTTTTCTGTTTTCTTGCTTCTGTCTTCTCTTTCATAACATTCCGAATAAATATAATATCTCAATAAATAAAGCATCAATATATTAAATATATAGTATCAATTGATCTGCTATTTGAATTCAGATTAAAATTGAATGAAAATTCAGTGAAAAATTAAAAAATGTTTTCTATTTTCCTTTCAGTAGAGCCAATATGTGTTGAATATTAATAAAGGTAAATTATAGAAGATTTGTTTATCATTTCTTAGATTCCAAAATATAGGTATTAAACATTGGATCGTGAAATGCTATTGTGATATAAATTTCTTTCTACTAAATACTTATTTATTTTTAAACAAAGACCATAGCTGCTGGCAATTTAATAAAATGAAAATACCAGCAAATGATTTTAAAAGCCGAAATCTCAAAAATTTCCTTACACTTGTTTTATGACTTCAAAATGTATTTAATTTTCAATTTAGATTTCTCCGAACGTTTTTGAGAAATGAAAGAGCGAGAAGCGAAGAAAATGTTATTTTCACTCCACGAAGAAAATCTCTCGCCTGTTTGAAGCCATCTATTATTATTTGGAGGGAAGAAAACAAGGGCCATTTATTCGTTATTTTCGAACCGTAACTCATTAATAAACCGTAAAACGCTCACTCGGTGGTAAGGCTTCACCTGAATATCTTTTTTATTCGGATATGAATGCAATAAGTGCTTGCACACTGTTTAAAGTTTTCTGTTCTATTTACACAAAAGCGGAAAATAATGGCGCATTAAGATCCAGGAAATTGCTTTATGCAATCGGAACTGCCGTTTTGAGAAATTTTATTTCTGGATGCTGAATCTTCAACAGGGGAGCGTATACAAATTGAATTTGTTGCTTAATTATAGAAACTTATCAGTGCTTGTTTTCTCTGTTGCTGACTAAAAGGTACGATTAATTAAACTGGTATTTAGCAGCGTTAAGAAGTATGAAAATAATTAATTTTTAAAATTTTTTGTTGAAGCTTCATAAGAAAAAATACATAATAATGCTAGTATATTCATAGTTTTTGGAGAATTATTTAAAAACATTATGCTGAAAAATTGGACATAAATCTGTAAATTTTCATAGTGAATATTACAATTAAAAATTTAATACTGCTAATTTTTTTTCTCATATACAAAATATAATAAAAATATTGTAATCATCAACAATTTTGAGTTCGAAATTTTTTCACATTTCCGCATCTTAGATTTTCCTCGAATTTAAAAAAACACATTTTCGGCATGTCCGTCTGTAATCAAGATAACCTAAAACTGCTTTCTGTTAGATAAATGACATTGGTTATAAGATTTTTACAAAAAATTGTAGATTTTTTTTTCAAAATTTGAGCAAATTCCATGCATAGAATGTCTGTCTGTCTATCTGTCTATATGACAATTCGAATACAAACAAAGATACCTTTACAAATAGGCGAACTAGACGGATTAAATTTCGTACTCAGGTTTCACATTTAAAGTATAGGCACTTATCAAATTTGGAATCGAATTCTTCAAGGGGGTGGCCTTCTGCTGTTATGTACTTTCACAAGTATGTAAACGTGACAGCTCAAAACGCATTGAAAACGCAGCTCATAAATGCATCAAATCACAGAGTTAAATTTTAGTTTCAATTTTTTGTAAAAAACGTGTTTAAAGCAAGAATGGGATTTTCAAGTTAACCGAGTTTTAAGGATTAACTCCAAGAAAATCACCGAGAATCATGCGATGGATTCAGTAAAATTAATAAATTCTCGCCAAAAGCAATAGTTTTAATAATTTATTGCCAATGCCATGAAATATGCTCACAATCTTTTAAACTTTATGAAGACTCAAAGAGAAAACCCCTTAATTTGATTTTATGGGAGAAAGTTTTGAGAAACTGCCACTCCCACTTATTTCATTTTTTTTTACTTATCGAAAGCAATAAAATCAAACTTTACGTATACCGTATATGAAAGCAATAAAATATTTATTTTACAAAGATTAACAATCATATCATTTAAAATATGAACGCACCATTTCCATTATAAAATTACAATAATCAAATTAAAAAAATACATTTTGTTATAAAAGATTTTGAATGCATGATTTAAATGCATGAAATAGCAAAGTTGAGATTATCTTATATTTATTAATATTTTCACATTCTTTCAAATATTTTATAATTAATTTCATTCTAATCTCAAACTTAATATACATTCGAATCAATATATCGAGTTTAAAGTCAAAAACATAATTTGAAAACTATCTAAAATCAAAGTAGCGGCATGAATTTATTTTCAAAAGTTTTCAACTTGTAACATACGCTTAATCTGTCAAAAATTTATTATTATTCCAAACTCCATATTTATCTTTCGTACAACTATTGACATTTTACGAGACAAATATGCTCCCAAAACATTTAATACTTACAAAGACAGCATGTGCTAAGCCCTCGAGCACATGTTCCAATATTAGTTCCTTTGCGTCTCTCGCAGTCATTAGCATCACTAAGGCAAGTGCCTTCGTCTCCAGAAATGCCTTTGCATGGTGAATTCTGGTATCGGATAATCGTGATGAGGTCACCTAGGGTGGAAATGGTTTCTCATTAAGCTATGAGAGAAACGGAATTCGCAAATTACGAAGCAGCACTGTTTCAGAAACATCTCAATAATGAATCTGGAATGTCAGTGTTTTGGAACACTTAAGAACTATTATTAAGAATAACGAACAAAATCTGATATGCATTTAAAAAGAAGAAATAACAAAGTTTTCTGAATAGAATGGGATACTTAATATTATTTAGATTTAGTTTGTCGAATTGATTTTATTGTGCACAAATTAAATGCACATTTAAATAAATTAAGAATAAATACATAAAGTTTTATTTTTAATACCTCTACATTAAAAAAATTGTAGATACTGATAATAAAAGATTATAATGAAGACAAAGGTTCCAAATGTCGTATTCTAAAAAATGTAATCATTGTTATTTTACGAATTATCATTATAAGGACACTTCTAATTACATGTATTTTTTTCAAAAAGATGTTTTAATCATTTTGGAAATAATATCTTATACACATCAAAATCTTTATTTAAATAATACCTTCTTTAAAATTGTAGATTATAAAGCTAATAAAAAATCAGCTAATTAATTTAGCTTAAAATTTATCCTGAATATTAAAATCGTCTGCAAAAGTATTCACTTTAAGTTAAAATCTTTTAGGAATTTAATTTATTCGATGAGAAAAATCTTAATCGGAAAAATAAATCTGAGAAAGAATTATAATGTACTGGAAATAAAATTTAAAAAATTCTGAACTGAAAATAATAAATTAAACAGATACAAATATTAAAAAAATTAACAGATTTGTAATGATAATCAGTATTTCCGGCAAGAAAAAAAAATCATAATTATTATCGTCTGAATAAAATATTTTAAGTAGGATCTGTACATCTCAACTTATGAATACAAGAATAATAGAAATGTTCCAGGAAATTTAATTAATTTTAGAATTTTGTATTTTGTATTGCGATTTTTATTGAAGTGTAAATTTGAAATTTTCATTTAATTATATGATTTTAGGAATATGCGAAACCAATTTAAGTGACAATAATAAAATCCTTGCTAAGTTCTTCACATCTATGTTAATTGCTGAAAAGAAATGTTTTAATTCATTACAGGTAAGATTTTTCAATTGTTTTTGATGCTGAACACTGATGTACGGTGACCTGTAATGTTGTTGGTTTTTTAATTCCTTTTAATGTTATTTAAGTTATTACTTATAATTTTTTTATTTCTTCAATATTTATTAAATATTCCTGACAAAAGTTTTAATATGTGGAAAATCACAAAGGATTCATTTGTTTATAGCTTACTATTTCTTCGAATAAAATATTAGATATATAAATATTTAAGAAAATAATTAAAATTTGATTTGACTAAGATAATTTTTTTATTTTTAAGAAAGTACTTAATCATGTCGTTTTAAGGCTTATATTCTCGATTTTTATATATAGCACTTTAGTTTAATTCATTATACAGTTTAAAAATTCATTATATACTACTGAGGTGAGAATTAAAAAAGAATTGAGTATTAAAATGGGCTATTAAATTCTAAATTTCAAAAGAATAAAAATTTTTATATGAAAAGTATTCAATATTGCAGTTGAAAAAATAATAATTTCTAATTTTTATAATATGTATGCATCATTTTTTGGTAAATATAATTTTTAAGATTAAGCCACTATAAAACGTTTATTTTGATCTTATAAATATTAGTTTAGCTTTAGTAATATTTTAGATTCCTCTTTAAGTTTTTGTTTAAGAATGTTGAAGTATGGGGGAAAATATAAGTTTCTATAGACGTAAGTTATTATTTTTTTAATTAAAATTTTATTTAGCTTTTATATGTTCTACTTAGAAAATAAAGGTTATTTGTTTTTCAACAATAGTTCCTGCAAGCAAATACACAGCAGAATTTAACAACGTATGTCACTCGATATCAAATCCTACATTGTCTTAAGTTTTGATGTCTTATAAATTTGGCTCTTCTAATATGTAAAATTATTTTCAAAATTATTAACTGCTGAATTCTAGATATATGTCAAATGAACACGTGATTCTAATCAAAATATCCCATATCATATAATTCATATTATTCTCTTATGATTAAAAATAATTGCTTCGTATGTTGAAAAATAATAGGGATTGTTTTTCAATTTTTTGAAAATATGACATAATCCTACTTTCTGATGAATTCTGGTAGCATTTTTAGTTTTTCTTTAATAAAGTTAAAATTTACTTTTCATAATTGTGATGAGTTTAGAAATGATGGTCATTCATTACTTGTGATTTAAAGCTACAATTTACTTTTAATAATTGGGATGAGTTAAAAAATGGTTATTCATTACTTGTGATTTTTTCGCAACAGAAAATGATTAGATGTGAGAAAGAAGGTTTGATTTTGCTTTTAAATGACAGGTTTCAACGAATTTATATAAATAAAAAAATGTATTTATTCAGATGATTTATTTTAGTTAGTTTGCAAACTTTATAGAAAAATTTGGAGTTTATTATAGGATTTGGGCAAAACTGGATTGTTTCTACCAAAAATCCTAAGAAAAAAAATCAGATAAAATGAAATTTATTAAAAAATAATAAGCAATTTTACCTTACCTAAATTAGCTGGCCTGTTTTGGCCTTCGACCTTGCCTAAAAAGAGCAGAAATCCAAGGATTAAGGAACCCCAAACTCCAAGATGCCTCCACATTCTACTTATCTGGAATGAAATATAAATGTGAAATAAATGTATTTTAATTTATTTCTTAACTAGAGAAACTAATTTGATAAATGAAAAAAAAAATCCTTATTATTATTGTCAATTCATATTTAGTTCCCATTTTGTTTGGAGTCCAAAAGATTTATTTTAGAGGAAAAACAAAGCTTCTCGGTAAATTTGAGAAATTTAATTTACAGAATTTCATTAGTAACTCTATACTAAATTGCAGAATTTCTATAAATTTCAAATTCATTATAGAATTTTAAAATAACAGCAGAAAGTGAATTTTGTCATGAATTTAAACCGTATTTGTTTGTTTTTTTGCAAAACCCAGTAGTGAACTCAAAAAACTTATTTACAGGGAAAGTTAATACTGTGAAAACAGTCATGGAATTGGGATTATTAACGATAGCTCAATAAAGTTATTTCCTTTAATGTCATTAAAAAATATCTAAAATGATACTATTTTCAAAGAATAAATTTTTATTTAGTTTCTGTACAGCAGAAATTAAAATGATTTTAAGTAAATCAAATTATTCTCTCTCAGAGTTCCGTTTAAATATATTGACTTGAATAATTGGTTTTTAATTTTTTATTTTCTTAAATAAATCAGAATTGTCCATGTTTGTAAGCTAAAATCTATTTCACACTGTGTTAAATTTATTAATGAGCTGATAAGCCATTTATGAAAATGGATGGTGATTTGGATATAATTTATTTCATTTTATAAGAAAGGGAATAGGAATAGAATGTTCTAAAATTTATGGGAAGAAAGAAATAACTCCATTTCTTTAATTAGAGAAAAATATACACGACAGTTATTTTTGAATAGCTTTTCTACCAAAATAAATGAAATTTCTTTAGGATAAACATGTTTTATGATCACACAAAAGATGCCCTATTTTTTATTAACATTTCAATAAAATAAATATCGATTAAATATTTTTTTAAATTATAATTAATATTTTAGATGAATTTAATTAAATTGTTTTTAGCAACGTCAGTTATATTTTAATCACCATATAATATAGAAAATGGTTAGGTGTCAAATATTAGTATCAAAATATTTATGAGACTCAAATAAAACAAATCTGAAATTAGTTCAATCAAATTATTTTAATGTGTTTAAAATAAGAGCATTTGAATTATAATTAAATCTTTATAAAAATCTTTCATTTCCCTGAGCTTATAAAGTACAAAGAATAAAAATGTATTAATTGCATGAGGAATAAAATAAAAAAAATGAAATTACAGTTAAAAAGACGACTGACATAAAAAGCTACTGAAAAAATTTGAATGCATTAAACAAGAAATTAATAAATTCTAGCTTGAAAAAAGCTATACTGTTGAAGAACATATTTTCTTCAGATATACATTTATCGACACAATGTAAAAATTATGTTTTGTGTTGATTAAAAATATTTTCAATTAAAAGTATGCCTATCTCTAACAGTTTAGAAATTAGCTATTGGGCCAGTATTAGAGTTAATGCTCTGTAAATTGAATATTAATTCCGATCCAATTATTCCTTGAATATTTTGTGTAGTTTTTTTTCTGATATCATAAAAGGAAGATTTTAAATATGAAAATTCTAGTTCATTTATACGTAATGCCATATATCAACCAATTCGATTTCAATTTTCCAGAAAAACAGATAAAGGAATACGAATTTCTGAAAAGTTGTATGTTTACAATGTTAATTTAAATTTGTATTCTCGATAGCACTTAAAAATATAAATAAAAGTACTATATCGTTTTATAATTATTTACTTTAATATTGAGAAATAGTTTTTAAAATCAGATATGCAAGTTTCTTTTATAAATGAATCAAAATCATGATATAGTTTAATTTAATAAACAATCAATAATTTGTGTCGATTTTGCTCTAATGGTCTTATAACTAATATTCAATTCTTGCCCGAAAATTTTTAAAATGGATAACATTGAAAAAAGCGACACCTGGTGGCGATTTTGATTGTACATTATGTTCCACTACTTTTTTTTTCAGATAAAAGATTGAGAAGGTTTTATTTAATTTTTTAAAAGATTAAAAGTAAGAAATTAAATTCAATAAAGCTGTTAAATCTAAAGAGTTCTTGATCGCATTCTCTGTTTTTCTTAATTTTAGATATAACTTTGTTTTGTTTCCAATTTAGTATTAGCAAGTTTTTATCATCAAAAGAAGATCTTAATCATTTGCAATTAATTGAACTTTCAAACATTTTTCTAGGTTAATGATTTATTGATGAATTTGGAACTTTTATTATATGGAACTTTCATGATATATCTAAAATAAAAAAAACGTCACAATGACACTCTAATGAATTAGTATTTGCATACAAATTGACCATATATTTTTTCACTTAGTAAAATATGTAACACTATTAACTTATGCATAATTTTGATAAGCTTTATTTTAATACAAAAATCTGATGATAGGAGTCAGAAAATCTTATTCATAGTATAAAATTTAGCATACGTGTAAAATTACTTTCTTAGTAAATGAAGGAAATGCTTTTAGAAAAATTACATGGTCATTAATCTATACATAGCTCAGAGTTTATTTTAAGTAATGGATCTTTTCACACCTCAACAATACTTTTGACAGATACAAATCTGCATCGGAATCATTGACCGAAAAACATGGAGCTTTTCAAGGTCAGCCATGCCTCAGTGCTCCCGGAAGCGAATATCACAGTCACGTGCAATGGGAAAGACGTTTGAGAGATCGCCATGGGCTGAAAGTTAAGAAAAATTCCTGTTTCTGAGCAACCAAACGTGAACTCCTCTATCATCTCCTTAAGGCAAAGAGCCAAACCGGTGGTAATTATTACTGTCTACAAAACAATTCCGGTGTAAAAGTTTAACATTCCCTGAACCATTAAGTTTCTAAAAGGTCAGTGTCATCAAACAAACAAAAAAAGTTGTGAAAACTGAAGCAAACAAAGTTTAATTTTAGAAAATAGTTATCCGTTTCAAGTTTTACCTTTTAAAAAGAACTTCTGTGTTTAACTAAGCATGCCCTTTTAGTAAAATACACTAACAAAGAAACAGAACGCTTTCATTTTTAATTATTATAAACAAATGTCAAAACTTTTATCACAATTGTTTTATGAAATTAAAATTGGTTTTGGATTTTTTCAATGATAAATGTATATTTTATAGTTGGAGTGCTATTAAGAAGAACAACTTTTATGGTCGATATAAAGATGATATTTCTTAACTGGCATAAATGAAATTTAATTCAGTGCAATACAAAATCATGTACCCAAAAATAATTCAGATTCATGCTAGTTTTCATCATCCTTTGGGAATTAAGCTAAATCTATAACTAAAGTTTAATTGTCGAATAAGATTTTAAAACCATAACAAAATATATATAGGACAAAAAAATATGAAAATAACAAAATATCCCTTAAAAATATAAGTAATATATATCTTGCGTGTAAATTAGTTTCAATCTAAGGTAATTTTTCTTCACATTTAAAACCATGGCTCTTTCAGTTTTGAATTAGAAAAATCCTGATATTCAATGATACATTTCAAGTAAGTTTATTTGAGAATAAATAGGCTTGAAGAAAATAAGGTAAGCACCATTTAAATGAAACCAAAAATTATTCCTTTGATACAGTTTAAAAAAACAAACACACAATTTAAGAATACGTTCTTTTATCATTTTTTTTCAACACCCATATGCCGATAAATGTAACGTTAGCAAATTCTTTTCTACCTTCAAGTATTAAATTAGATTTACGCTCTTTTGATTTAGGAAAACGAGAATAAATATTGTACACTTACTTATATTGAGCAAGCACAGATTAAAAAACAACAGAGTTAGTTGACCAAATAGTTCCTCGAGCCTCTTAGGAGACAGCTAACCCACGAAAGCAAGCAGCCCGGTTTTTGCAATAAAAGAGATCTTTTAATAGCGGCACTCACCTAAAAGTGAAGTGCTGTAGTACCTTCTTCCACGAGCTGATGCGAAGGTGTGTGGACCACGCGTCACGCAATCCGAATGTCTTGGTAAATCCGGAAGTCTGACCTGACCTTGCTTTATACTTCGCCTGAAGCAGGTTGATTCCGAATCTCAGTTGCATCCCCCCTCCCACTGGCAGTCGTATTCCTATCTCAAGCGAACCATCACGGTCATTGCCCCCCAGTCGGGGTCAGGTAAGATGCCGCCGGCTGTGTGGTGACCTCCAGCCGTATTTGCCATCCAACCTTGAGCAAGGATGGTGACAGAGGATGAGTTTACAGAATTCTCCAGAGGAAAGGAATTCTTCATCTTGCTTTTTTCTTCTGTGCGGGGAGGGTCTACCCCAATTTTTTTCTCTCCCATCTCATCCTTTTTCTTCCTTTACTAGAGCGTTTTGTTGTTGTGGCAAACTCTGCCATCCTTGTGGAAGGCTGTCATGTTCGCGAGAATTGTTTTTATTAGTGACATCATGCCCCGATCAAGAGTGGCGCTCAACAAATGACATCTGATTTTCGGCAATCAGAAAAATTCGAAGTTTTTTTTCTCTTCTTTTATTTATTTCTTTGTTCCTCTTAGCGCTGTCTAGCCTGTCTGACGCCTGTGCTCATTCTTTCTGTTTGGGATCTTTTGTTGTTTCAGGGTACTTTCTTAAAAGAACTTGTTTACACTTTCAGGTTTTCCCTCGCAGTAATAAAAAGTTACTGAAGTGAAAAACTCCAGAGAAATTGAAATGAGCTCTTTATTTTAAAGGTTAGCAGAGTTCTCGTTCGGAAAATAATTATTTTCTGAAATAAGAGAGCATTTTTGGAGAAAAGAAGGGTAAATAATCAAAAATTGTTTAAAAGAAGATGGTAAAATTAGTAAAATTTTGAATGTAATTTTTTTTCAAAACCCATTTTTTTTCGCTGAAAAATATTTGCTTATTAATGTATAAGAATTATATACAGAAATTGGTTCTGAAAGAAGTAATTGCACAGAAAGAGAAGTATTATTCATTTCGTTGTTATATTAATTATTCATTTTTATTTTTGTGAACAATGATTGACTATATATTATATGATAAGCTATAAATGATGAGATTTAAATGCGATATTAATTTATAAAAGTTGACACTTTATAATGGGAATGTCGTTAAACTAATATTCTAGAAACTAATTTTTGAGAAATAATCTGATGAAATTTGTTGAATTATTCATTAAACTACTGCAATGTTTAATAAAAAAAAGTGCAACTTTTTCTAGATAGCAAAATTCTAAAATTTTTACAGATTTTTTTATTTAGAATTTTAATTTTTTGGTTGGTTAGTTAGTTTTGTTAGTAAATTTTTTAAAAAAAGAAAATTTATACCTTGAAATATTAAGCAGAATTTTTTCATTATCATCTAAGATGAGATTGGATGTAAGTAGAACATTATATCCTTTTAAAAGTCTTATTTTTTATTTAAGCTTTATTTAGCCTTACTTAAAAATAAGTATTCAACCAATTTTACAGACATTTTTTTTCTTTTATGAACGAACTCGTATAAGTTTGATTATAATAATTGTAATTAATGTCTGCCCTTAACAGTAAAGCAAGAAATGAATCTTTGCGATATGTTCTTTCTGCATTTAATTTTTTAACAATTTTGTTCTAAAGTCATGTCCTTTTATTGGCTCTTATGAGATATCTATAACTCCAAAAGCTTTACATGCTTATTGTAACCAAGCCATTGTATATAGACTTCTACGTAATAAATGAATTAATATTAATTTGTATGAAATAATTCATTAAAACTTTTTCACAGAATAAGTAAATATATTGTATCGTATACTACTTACTACATGCCCTTATTTTTTTACTATAAACAAGTAAGATTTATTAATAAAAGGGTTAAACCCTTTTCAATGTAGTGGAAGTTTTTACCTGGGGAGAGAAAGACAATCTGAATATTTCCGGAAATTATATACAATATAAGTTGCAGAATTGCAAGAAAGCATATCTAATTTATCATTTTCAAATGGAAATTTGGAATTTAGTTATAATGTTATTTAATTGCGTATAATAGTTATAATAATAATAATTTTCCAGCTCCTTTTTCGAGCTGGAAAATCATTAATATTCTTCCTAAAACTAAAAAGTATGGTGTTTTCATAAAGTCCTCCCCCCTCGTGTATACTTTAAAAGGATTGGTTTAAACCACATACGGTTTAGGTTTCTCGAGTTTATGTTTTATGAAAACTATATCTTGGCTTGATGTTATTTATTAACTTTCGGTCATTTAAAAGAAACAATGGTTCCCAGATTAATGGTTACTCCTTTTCCTTGCAATAAAATGAGTTGACACCAATGATTAGATAGAAAAAACATTTGAACATCCGCATTTCAATACTCCTCTTCTTGTGGCGAAAGACAAAAATATTCTGAGCAAGATTTTACCGAGAAATGTCCGACCTCATTCTAGGTAATTTTACTTACGCCTTCACATCAGGATCTGAATATTAGAGTACTGTGCTTCTATGTCAGCCACGAGTAGTGTTAATAAGTCCGCTGTGACCTGAAAGAATGAGTTAGAGATGTTCCTCCGTCATTGCAATAGGAAGTGTGACCCACTCGAAGTAAGGACACAGGCTGTACGTTTATGCGGAATAATTATGTAAATATGCAAATGCAAAGATGCCGGCTGCAGGTGTTTTACATTTCCAGGTGTCGCTAAATGATTAATGAGCGAAAGATAACCTTAATAACCATCTTTTTGAGACATTTTGTTTCAAGTGCGCTAATTCAAATATTCACGATGCAAATTTTTTTATCTTTGAAATCTGTGACGGATGTTGATGGGAATACTTCAGTTATAGGTCCAAAAATTGCCTATTAAGTTGCAAGTATAAAAACTGTTAACATACTTTGTGTTTAAAAATGGGGTTAATGCCCTAAGTTATCTTTTTTTTTGTTGTTGTTGTCATAATTTTCTTTAATGATCGCTACTTAATTGGTTTGCATAAATTAGATTATAATTGATAATGCATCATTAGTAATGGAAATTATCCCATTTACATCATAATAAATTTTGTATATAATTGGTATAGTTCTATTTTTTGATATAAATATACGCATGCCAAAAGAAAAACCGAAAATTGAAGCTAAATTACTTTTTCCAAGGCAACAACACTTACTGTTTTCCAAGCCAATCTTTGATAAGGAAGAAAAATGAATCTAAATCACTTAAATTTCATTATTTGCAGGAAAAATATGTTACATAGCTATTTAATAAATATTTTACTGCAATTAAGGTATAAAAGATTTTTAGTAAATCCATTAATATTTATTGTAAAGCGAAAATTGTTGTACATCAGTTAGCTTTTTAAGAATTTTAATTTTTAAAAATATGTCTAGAGCTTTCAAATATTAAAGGGGTTGGTAATATTTGAAGAATTAATGAAGTATAAAGCGTGTGTAGCTAAATTGTATCATAAATTTGAAATAATGTAATTAAGGTAAATTACAAATCTATTAAAACAAAGATGAGAAGTGCTATCAGAATAAGTAAAGCAAGAAAATTAAGAGAAAAAAAGCAAAAAAAAAATTAAAAAAATTACTTAATAATTTTTTATACTTCCAAAACATTTGGAGCATTATTTTATTTACAGAAAATATCACTTGAAATTTACAGAAGTATGAATTAAAAATGTGCCAAACGAGCAGTATATTTTAATAAATAAATTAATTTGTTTATTGAAATCCTCCCTAACAAATTCAAAATTCCAAGATAAGAAAATCATTATTTTTATTATTTATGAATAGTTCTATAATTCCGTTGAAAAGTGTTTACAAAGTAATTAATTTACTATACATTCAAAAGTAAACCAGAGAAATGTTTCATTATCATATTACGTCATATAATAGGCATTTAATTAGAATCATGATTTATAAGAGGGGACATCTTTGTAATTTTATTTGAAAAGTGTTAAGATCTTAAAACTGAAATGTACAGTTTTTCTTTAATATTATTAACTAAATAGAAAGCAAGACAAATAACATAGGCTAATATTCATAAAATAATTTAACTAATTATTTTTTTTTCAATGAAAGCAGTTTTGAAGTTTCATTCAATTTCTGTGATCAGGTCGGAAATTACATATTTTAACGGAATGAAATTAAAAATTGATATAAACAATATGGAAGTGCTAAAAAATAGGTAAATTGTAACTTTATAGCATTCATAGTTACGGAATTTGGCTTCCTAATTAAGAGGAAATTGTTGTTCTCACGCAGAAATAACAGCAACTAAACTGTCACTTTCGTGGCTCTTCTCAATTTAGAAGAAAAACGTTTTAAAGAAAATGCAAAAATGTTTGTATTTCTCGCAGTTTCTACTTCAATCTAGTTTTTTAAAAATAATTATTTTCAGTCATAGCTTTTACAGAATTTAATGATATAATTCATATTGGACTAATCTACAATAAAATTATATACGATTAATTTTAATTTTTGGCAACAGACTTTATTTGCCCAAATGCAGATTTTGACTTTATACTATGAAAATCTCTTTGCAAAAAAGAGAAAAAAAGCCCAATTCGGCAAATAATTATTTTTTTATGAATGGAAATGAAAATTAACCTAATTTATAATCATGGGGGTTGCATGTTTATTTCGTTATGAATTAGGAGTTGAAAAGAACATTTTCGAGTAGTGGCTGAATACTTCTTTAAGGTCTTGGCAAAGTCTTACTGCATAATTATACAATTTTGTGACCTAATTTTCGATGCAAAGTTAAAAATTTCGATGACTATAAATGAAACCATGGATGCTCGTCAATTGTCTTAGATTTCTTTTAATCTAAAATCAAATCAAAGTAAATCTCACTGCTCTATAATATATAGGTTAACCATGTAACGTCTATTTTATATTCACGCAACATTATTCTGATAAAAATAGATTCAATAATAGGTTTATTATGAAGTAATTTCTAAATGAATACGGGGTCACACTGAATAATAAGATTTAAGATATGCCTTCAAGAATAGTGTGATATCATTGTCTCCAACCAGAGTTCCTTCGCATTGTTTTTAAATTTTAATCTTATCATGTTTTCGTCCTGTTTTAAATTACACAAAACCACAACAATGGACTGAATACTAAATGGCAACAATTTGATTCTCAATGTTTTAAATACAGATCCTAAAAAATAGCGATTTTTGATACTTTTGGAATGAAATTAGAATGCAGACATTTTGATTTATTACTATTTGTTTTATATTATTTTTATAGAGATTTTGCTAAA
>JAOUZG010017606.1:5684211-5706373 GCA_026289955.1 Argiope argentata | reverse complement strand
ATATTGCAAGGCATGCATAAAATAAAACTGAAAGAGAAATTTTACTTAGGAATTCAGGTTCCTACTAAAACTTTAAGCACCGTTACATCTTTCCTTTCAGCTTAAAGATTGTTCTCAAATGTATTGTTTGCTCGCTCTTTGAACATTGAAAGAAAGAGAAAAGACCGATCATATCCCACATCAGCTTCTGTGGAAATGGAACGCTATAAATTTTTACTGAATATCGATTTATACCAAAATGCATTTTCTTAGCTATTTCCAGTTCGTTTTGTGTCGATCCTTGTTCTGAGAAAACTTCAATCTTCGATCATAAATGGTTTTACTGTGTTCGAAATTTCTATTCGATAAAGAGTTTGTTTCTCTATTTTTTTTCAAGTATACCACTTGAAAAGAAAATTGCTTGGATAAACTTTACCATGAAAATAGCATAATGCATTTGACTCTCGATAAATTGATTCTACAGAAAGGTTTTGGAAAAATATTCTTCCCTAAGATAAATGCCCACATGTATTATATTTCTTAATGGAATATCATTTTTTTATATCAGAAGTAGATAAGCTAAAATGTGAATTATTGAGTGTTTTTACTAAGTTTACAGTATCTTGAGAAGAATTTATTATTTATTTTGAGACTGGTTAAAATATTTTTTAATTAATTCAGGTATCACGTGAACACATTACGTTTTGGTAACGACACATCTAATTTCGTAATTATTTTATCTTTCGCTAGAAATCAGATCTCTTACATTTACAAATATAATCATATTCCAAAGATTAGTATCATTCCGTACACATAATCATTATCTTTTTTTTGCAATCTGTACTGCATGTAGATGTACAAGTCCTTTTCCAAATATTTACATGGTGTTTTATATATATATATATATATTTTTAACAATGAACCAATAATATGATTATTTCTTTCTGTGTTATAAGCATATTATATTGATGATGTATCTATGAATTTGAGAATATTTTCATATTGTGATGCCAAATAATTATATATTTTTTCTTCTTTATATAGTGTGCATGTTATTTTTGGCTTAATATAATAGCAATTACAAGCCTGTTGATTTGTGAACATGAGAAATATAAAAAGCAAGACATAAACATATAAAATAAAGGTAAGGCATTTTTAACGAAATCTATTTGCACATTAAAAATCACAATGAGTTTTTTTAAAAAATATATGCTTGCGTATTTTTGATTTTCCTGTTTTCTTTTCTTTTTTATGTCGTAAAAAATTCATATCAAAAAATATTTAATTCTAAAAGCCAATACAATTTTTCTTTCATTATTCCTTAACTTATTTTCTTGAAGTTTAATTAGTGTTTCAGAGCTATCGGCTTCTTTAGAACTATCATTCCGTATAATATAAAAAAGTGGCATCTTAGTAGGCTGTCGGAATGAAAATTAATGTAGCAATGCTAAATGTTATATATATAATTTTTTCTCTTCTCTTTAAAAAGAAAGACGTTGCTAAAGAACTATTTACATCAAGTTCACTTTCGAATACCTGTAAAAATTAATACTTTTAATTAAATGTCATCATGTTTGGAAAATGTGGAGAAGCAAAATGTGGACGGTGATCACTTAATTCCTAGTCTTTCACTTCAATAGGGTAGAATTGATAACTGCAAGCAAATGTATGGCTCCAGGTAATCACCATTAGACATACAGAAATTCAGGGATCTATGGACAATAATTATAACTGTGGGAAACAATTCATTCAAACTGAATAAAGCCGTGGCAATTATAGGCTGAGCCGTCTAATTGAATAGATCGTATCTTAAACATTTGTGATGAACTCAAATAACTATTAGCATTGAGTTCTCAATACACATAACGTCTGCCAAATTGAAAATTACTATGATATTGCTATCACTATCACCCTGGGATCAAGTTATTTTAGTACTAATGATGGGCACCCGCTTTGCTTTATTTTATCCAATCTGAATTTTATTCGATAAAAAAATGGAGATGAATCGATATCAAAAAATTATAAGATTTCAAACACTTTCGATTAAAATTCAGCAAAATTTAATTTAACTGCAATTTTCATATTTTTCAAACAAATCCGCCCCTTATATTCATTCCGAACAGTTTTAGAGGTATGAAAATGAAATCACCTTTAAATTAACTGATGATAACGATGAAACACATAAAATAATAAGCTTTTGTGCTGTTAACCAAGCGGCAGCCATTTCTGATTAATCTAAAAAAGAGATGAATTCAGAATGGCTTGCTATATAAAATTTGGAAACCTTTGAAATACAAATGCCACAAACAACTTTTTTTCTTGCTGTCCTTTAGATTATTTATTTCTTTTTCCAATGTAAATACCATAAAAGTTGAATTGTTTTTAATAAAAATATTAGAAACCATATTTTCCAATACCGCATTCGTACAGCTAAACTCAAATGAAATTATTTTATGAAGTCTATTCACTTCATTGATTCTCATAAGAAACAGTGTTTAAGATCTATTATTTATTTAAAAAAAGTAGCTATATACTTTAAAAATATGTTAGTGTATTATCTTATTATAACTTTTGTTATAGAAATTTCGAAATTATTTTATTTTATGAAAAATAATAATTGAATAATTTTTAAAAAGCGAAAAAATTTCTTTTTTCTTTATGTAATATTAATACGTAAAGTGAAAGAAGAAAAAACCCCACAATTAATTAACTTTGTATGGGCTTTTTAGCACACAGGGTTTTGCTTATTTCAAAATGTATAATAATGATTTAATATTAAAATTGGCACGATTATCTTTCTTTTCCATACAAAAATTACTTTAGTCATCATAAATAGTTAATTTTGACAGTATATTTTATAATCATTAAATTTTTTTGACTCTACCACCTAAAACTTAATTAAACGAATAAAACATATTTTCATATGAATATTTGCTTGTTCTGTCCGATTGTGTTATTTTGACTTTTTGAATCAAATTTTATCAATACCTTGGAACTAAAAATATTAGCATTTAATGGTTAAAAATTTATCTTAATATAACATCTACGATAATAAATAAACCATGATAAATTTTTACGGTATTTTGTCGATGAAAATATATATCAGTAAAAAGTACATTCTTTATAGTAGAATTTTTGAAATTTCTATCGTAGACTCTCTAGAAACCACTAATGCAAGGTTAATAAGCAAAATTTAAAAAAAAGTCCTTTTGAAGGTATGAATTAAAATCTAAAATGTATAATTAAAAGGTATCCAACCACTAAAAAAAGGAAAAAGAAAACACTGTAATACGAGCAAGATAAAAGTAGGTGATTCTTTAAATGAACGTAGACTATTCTCCTATATGAAACCGCTTAATGACAGTAAAATAATCAAGTATGCTTTAGGACAGAAATAATACGAGTATTATGAACTTTAAAAATGATTCCGAAGAATGGATTAGTTAACAACGTTTAATTTTAAACGCATCAAACATTAGCAAAATAAACAGAATCATTTGAAATAATCGGTCGGAAACACGTTTAGCCTAATCTCTTTGGTATGGGGG
The DNA here is from genome assembly GCA_026289955.1 of Argiope argentata. Taxonomy (NCBI): domain Eukaryota; kingdom Metazoa; phylum Arthropoda; class Arachnida; order Araneae; family Araneidae; genus Argiope; species Argiope argentata. Next base: position 5,702,846 of record JAOUZG010017606.1, on the reverse strand, counting down.
AAAAACAAACTGAATTCATTACTTATTTCTGGGTAAATTAAAATTTTTGGTTAGAAAGTTTGTTTTCAATTAATTAATAAAAATTAATGAATTAATATTTGAGAAAACTGTATTAACATGAAATGTCATCCACTACAAGGCTGAAGAATATCCAAAGACTAAGAAAATTACATCCAGAAAAGCAGACAAGGCATTGATGATTTTCATAAAATTTGCCGAAAAATATGCTCCTTTTTTATCATATGATTTTATAAAGCTTTGCTACATATAGAATGACATTTTAAACTGCTTGAGGTTGGTCTAAAAATCGGATATAGATTCAAAATTAATCACAGAAAGGAACGTCCAGCTTTCTTGTAAGAATAAGTATAGTAATATGAAATTTTGCTTTCTTTCTCAATTACTAAGCTATATGTCTGTGCTTTGTTTTAAAATAACCTGCATGATTTCTAATCCGCAATAGAAACATGATTAAAGGAACACTACTGTTTGTAGTTCCCCAAATAGTTCCTCTAAGTACGAAGAAAAAAAATTCTAGAAAAGCACTTTGTGAGCATGTATTTTTTTTTCAATTCCTACAACTAACTCTCACTCTTCCCCCTCTCTCTTTATATAAATATAATTTAAATTTTCAGCCGTTAGTAACAAAATTTTTTATTTATCCTCTCAAGTTGGAGTACATTTTTTAAAACTTGTAGTGGATGACATTTCATGTTAATACAGTTTTCTCAAATATTAATTCATTAATTTTTATTAATTAATTGAAAACAAACTTTCTAACCAAAATTTTTAATTTACCCAGAAATAAGTAATGAATTCAGTTTGTTTTTTCCCCCCACCAATGAGATTAGGCTAAACATGTTTTCGACCGATTATTTCAAATGATTCTGTTTATTTTGCTAATGTTTGATGCGTTTAAAATTAAACGTTGTTAACTAATCCATTTTTCGGAATCATTTTTAAAGTTCTTTCGAATTAAAACAGTACAGAATAAAGAAAATTAGAAATTTCTAATCTATATTGCGTTACTATAACCGGTGTATAAAATTCACTCATTTTGCATTGCCTCAATTGGCGGCGAATCCTCAATTGAAGCTAAAAAATTCAATGATAGTATAATTATTTGATCCATTATTTATCGTAAGTGTAATTATTAGGCCGGGATAACCTGATTGGTAGGGAGTTGGATTCACATCCCTTGTGCTGAAAGTTCGAACTCGTCAACCGAAGACTGTGCGTATGTGTGGTGGATGCTGAATCTGTCATGGTCACAAAGTCCTTCATGTCGAGAGTAATACCGCTGGGGATACTTATCAGAGGAGATCGTTCTCTATTCCAGATCTAAATTACGTTCAATGAATGAATGAATGAAATGCATGAATGAAGTCAATTCTGTAAAAAGGGTTTGTGATGTGTTTGAGTTAAAAGTCAGACTTTTGCCTTCGGGTGTTCAGGGGTCCATACCCTGAAAAGCTACTGCATCCCTCCTTCCGTTTTAAAGTGGAACGCAGGAACAACAACAACAATTGTAATTATTTAATAAAAAGTAATTAAAATAAAAACTTTCTTTGTTGACCTTAGTAGGAATTGATTTCGATTTTTTATATTATTTATTTATTCGATCAAATCTATTTTCTGGCATAGTTAGTTTTTTGTAATTGGTTGGTGCAAGAGCCATATTTGACTATACTGAATCAAATTTTTGTCATTGACGAGGTGCTGTTGTTGCTTGAAAAGAGTGATTCTACTCTATTTAACTGGCATTCGCAGTAATAATAAGATTTCCTTTCTTAATTTTTAACAAAGTTTTAACAGCAAGAGAGATGATTGAAGTTGATTCACCGTAAATGTAAAAGCAAGCATAAGTAACTAAAAATATTTAATTCAAATTGATTTTGAATGAATACATTCGATGTTCAATATTTTTTCTTATATTAAACTCCTAATGAAACAGAAGATAAGAATGATATTTTTAAATAGAGAAACTAAAGTATGAAACCAAAATTTTCAATTCGAATCAAAGCACAAAATGTAAGAATATAACAACTAATACATCCATTTTTTATGAAAAAAAAACTTTGACAGATGATTTAAACGATCGGATACAAACATGGCAAATGTAGTTTTATGAATTAGTTTAAGAAATTAATTATAAAATTAATAATAATCAAGCGAAATAGTATGTATAATATTATTGAATTAAAAACAAATACGAATTAAATGAGCGAAGTTAATATTCATGCAATTATAGAATATTAGTAATTTATCAACAAGGGAAAAATAAGTTTATAAATAATTTAAAGTGAAAATAATACCAACCTGCAGTAAAAAGGTGATGTAATTTTCCAATATAAAAGGACGATTTTGGAAAATCATTCATATATTTCTTTTTGAAATACTAAGCAATACTCTTTTTTTCAGCTCATATTGCAAGTATACGATCATACATATTTTTGAAATTATGATCCAATTATATACATAATTTTTCTTAGGAAAAGTGTAATATTAGATTAAATTTCAAAATTTACATAACATTAGTTTTCAATAATATTTTGAAATGCCTTTTCTTTAATAAAATTTTTACATATTGCATGGAATAAAACAAAACAAAAACGCAAGAAACTGGCTTTAACCTTGGCAGAAGTTATAATTTCAAAAACTACAATTTCAATTTTCTTGTACCTGAAACGTTTTCTTTTTTAATTTGGCTGGACAAGTAAAATGGAAGACATTAAGTCTGCCATTCGAAATATTTTAGTTCCATCTCTCTTCCGCTTGCTGAGATCTCGTATCAGAGAGACTGCTGTGTTTTCCGAGACAAGCGTTGTTCACCGCCGAAATGAACTTCTGGCCCCACTTTTCTCCTCCAATGCTTCGTGCTAACACGGTCAAGGTCTCGACGAAGGTCAGAGCAAAGATTTTTCTCACAGAGACGAAAGTCACGTTTACCTAGTTCGTGAGATTTCTGATTGCCTTGGCCTTGCACCCAAAGCAGGTTCTTTTTTCTTTGGTTCCCGTGTCGCAATTTTTGGTGCACAGATAAAGTGTCACTATATATAACAACTGGGGCGCATATTTGGATGAGGGTCATCTCTTAGGATGGTAGAATCATGATATTTTTTACATTATATACATCTTATCAAGATGGATCTTTTTTGTTTATTGATAATCATGGGAAAAAAAGGTAACAAAAATTCAGGAATAAAAAAATGGCATATGCATAATAATGTTTCCTGTGAAGCTTAAGAATCAAATTTTAACCTTTACGTGTTTTTGCTTTAATTATAATAATCAAATGAGAATAATAGACTTATAATAGAATAGTAACTTCCTTTTTAAATAGATGGTAACTATAGTAGGTTGTTCTGTGTGCTACCTAATTCTTGAAATTTATCTTAATGCTCGATTTGCTAAGCAATTTAAGATAAAAATCATTTTAATTTCTAACATTTAATTTTAAAAAATTAAATTAAAAAAAGAAATTAATATAATAAAAGGACTTATTGAAATAACACAATATTTATCATAAAATTCCAATGAAATAGAGCACTGGCGTCCTTTCATAGGAATTGTACGTGGTCCCCTTGATCTGGGCGTCCCGAGTTCTTGTCCCTGTTCGTGCATGGTTGTTCCTCTTCTGTATTCTGTCTGTGAGTTATGTGAATGTGCACCCCTGTAAAATGGAGTTGTGTAAGCGAGTGTGAAGCATGAAGTAGCTATAAGTCGTACTATATGCCTTAGTTTGCGCTACGGAAAAAATAAGAGCCGCTCACCCGGCTTAAATCACTGACAGATCTGTTAATGGACTTATAAAGTGCCATAACTCACTACACAATAATCACATTTTCAATAAAAAACACAGAGATTTTTAATGATAATTCTAAAAATTCAAATATTTTTTTTTTTTTTAAATCTGTATTATTTCTATTTTGTTTCTTTATTTACATGATACTGTACTAGTGCTTTTTCATACTTACCACATTAATTCTTAAATTAATATTATCCTCTTTAATATTTTTTTGCTATTATACTGATCAAAATAAAAAAAAGAATTTTTGTATTTTAATGCTTGAAGACTAATATTATGGTATTTATTTCTTATATTATAATATTTTTTAGTTATAATTATTAAAGATATGTTTTTGTTTTAAAAATGATCTATTCTATTGCAATTTGTATTAATAAAAACACTCAGATTTAAATGCACAAATTAAATTTATGCAACTATTGCTTACATTTTATTTAAACGAAAATACTTCTCATCTAACTGAGTGCCATAAGTTACAACAATGAAATAAAGAAATGATGTTAAGAAATTTTATTTTAATTAATTTGGGATTTATTCAAAAACTCTTCAGAAGTCTATTTAATCTAATTGATTTATTTAAAATTTATAATTCTATGGAAACACCAGCTAAGAGGTTCTCCTGTTATGAAATAAAGATATAAATGAAATTTAAAAGAATAAAATATGCTTAATCTTCTGTTTAAGAACAAAACGTTTTATTAAATAAAATTTTCTGATTTGATAAGTAAATTCTTGTTTAGGAACAGTTTCTATGTTTCAAAATCAGTTATTTATTACAATTACAAAAATACGGAATTGCTTGGCAACCGTTGCTATAGTAACAGTACTTTTTAAAAAAAATTCATAACGCTGTTTAAAATACTACAATATACATTAATAAGCATTATCGAAAGCATTTTGATACATATTTTTTCAAATTATCTGAGAAATTTAAATATAAATTCAACAACATCTATCAGTACATCTGCGGCTTTTAATTTGTACTGACGTAAGATGACAAGTTTATACGTTGATTTGATAACTAGAAGACGTCATTTTTATCAAAACTTTATTACGTGGAACCCATTCTTGTGAAAAAAAAAACACTTAAGGTGATACTTCTTTTGATAACTACTTGGAAACTGTTTGAAGAATTACGCATAAAAAGAGGCGCTTTTTCACATTCCTAAAATTGTTTATCAATAATTATGATTGTATTAATTTTCATGTAATGAACTGCTAACAGCTGAAATAATACGCAAATGTTTATATTTAAATCATTCTTTTTTAAAATTCAATGCTCATTTTGTAAATCTATTTATAAAATATTGTAAGGAAAGCAATATTAACAAAATAAATCTTATCGACTGCGTAAAGATATTTAATTTCAGTTAATGAGCAGGAATTTTGGAAAAAAAATAAATGCCAAGAATTCATTTAAAATTTGATCGGTTTTATAAAATTCTACATAAAAAATAATAATTTTAAAAAAATGTCATGATTGTATTATGTCAGTCAGTTGAAGCACAATTGATTGTAAGTCTCTTGAAATATCTTAAGTATACATATACAGGGTGTCCAAATTTAAACGACTCTACTTTAAAGTTGTTTACAGGGGAATATTGTTCTGAAAGTTCTGAAATTTTGTATAGGACATAATGAAGGGATGGGAATTCGTTTAAGCGAATAAAAAAACTTGTACGAAAACGTGTTCCGAAACTAATCTTCGAACAAGAGATTTAAATAAATGAAGAAAACGAATCAAAAATGCAAATTTTTGTCAAAGTTATGCAGTATCAGTTATAAAACTTCTGCTGAGATTTCAATATGGTGCTATTGCTAATCAGACTGTCCTTACAATTATCAGATTGAGCTTTGTTAGTTAAATTGTTTTACCAAAACAATGATTCCTTAAAGGTTGCTCAGCGGAAATATCAGACTCTGAAAGGGATACGAAATGGTCCAATGAATAAATCTTCCATTAATGATAGCTAAATTTGAAGAAACAGGTTCGTTTAAGGTTCGTTTTAAAAGAGGAAGAAAATCTGTTTCTGCAGAACTAATAGAGAAAGTTGCGCTTTAAGGGAAGAGGACAGAGCTTCGAATGTACAGGCTAGTATCAGTGTCCTAAGTGTGTCAGATGCATTGGGTATAGGAGTCCAGAAGATCTTTCGGAATATCCTCCAGTATTATCTGTACAAGCTTCAAATTGTGCAAATGTAGCTTCCAAATGATTTCGACATTCGACATCGGTTCTCATCGGTGGAATATTCTCTCGATGAAGCTTATTTTTATTTGGACGGTTCGGTGAATACTCACAACTGCCGAATTTGGGATCGAGAAAATCCACACAATCTTACACGAGTTCCTTTGCAGTCCTCAAAAGTAATGGTGTAGTTTAGGTTTTCTGCATGATTTATTTTTGGCCCGTATCTTTTCGAGGAATTAAGTGCGAGAGATCCGATAAAATGCGTGACCACCGGACAGCGATATGCCTCCTTAATTTAGAATAAAATTGTCCCGGATGTGCAAGCACGTCAATGCCTTCCGAGTACAATTTTCATCAAGATAGAGCCCCTCCACTCAGTAGCTGTTCTGTAAAGGATGTTCTCCATAAACATTTACAGAAAAACTTGTCATCAGCCGTCACTTTCGTGATCTGTGGCTACCCCAGTCTCCAGACTTAAATACATGTGAATTTTAACCTTAGGGGCATTTAAAACATATGGCAAGTCGCGATAATCCAAAAGATTTACCTGATTTAAAAGGCAGCATCTTACAGCATGTTCTTACTATTTCCCAGAACACAGTACGGTCAACTTTGGAACATGCTATCTTACGATTCCAGATGGAAGTGGAAAATGATGACCGTCATGTTGAACATGTTTTGTTGTAATTAAATTTGTCAAAAAAAAATGCTAAATGAGCAATTCATTTAAATAACTATCCCTGGTGGCGAAATTTAAACTATTTTTTATTTGCTCAAACAAATTCCCATCCCTTTATTATATCTTATACAAAATTTCATAACTTTATGAACAATAGTTTCGCCAGTAGACAACTATAAAGTAGGGTCGTTTAATTATGGACATCCTGTGTATTTCATCTATGAAATAATTCATAATTTAAAACTGATATATAAAGATATTGTATAAATGAAAAGATATGTAATTAATCTTGCTAAATGGAAAATAATGTAAAAATGTAAATACATTGTACATGTAAGTTGAATGCTGAAAAATTAGAAAGTGTAAATTGATTAACTTGACTTTTCAAATAAAATTATTTTAATCATAACCATATCCATATTATTAAGTAAATAATTAAAAATACGAATGTACTCATTTCTAACTTTTGAAAGTTGAACAAATACGAACTCGTGACTTCCTAATCTTCCAGTTTGGTTGTTTAAAAAAATCTTCAAAAATAAAACTTTCTAATGGGAATCTTCCTACTTTATACAACAAAAATGAATAAACTTTTATAAAAATGAAATGAATGCAAAATAATTAAGAAAGTTAGATGAATAAAAATTGCTTTATTATAGCATCAATTATCTAATGAAACATTTTCCGTTAAATATTGCCATTATTATAAAAAAATATAAGTAAATACTTTGCACCAACATCAAGTGATCCAACTTAAAAAGGTAAATTTTATAGCGACAGAAATTGCATATAATTGCACAATACAAGGTTTAGTGACATATATATATATAGCCAGGATAGCAAAATTTAGCGGCAATAATTCATAAAGAGCAAATAACTTTTTAAACACTAAAGCAGATACAAGAAAATGGGTGGACGCATTTTAAGGGTTTTAATATTCTTTTTTATGATTATATTAACTTGAGACTTTCAGTATTTTTTGTACTATCCGTCTTAATTTGTGCAATTATTGAGTAAATTTTCTAAAATCCTTTTGGTCGCTGAAATAGATGAAAATTTTAAAAGTTTTATTTTGGCAGATCCTGTTCGTTTTTGAAGTGATTTTTTTGCAATTTTTGTGTTATCTCATAAACAGCTGAATTACTGGAAAAAGGGGCTACTCATGAAGACAAAGGTAAACAAAAGCGGAATCGAAACAGGATCTGTTTTCTCGAAATGTCACCAAGTTTGACACTTCCGACACGTTGATTGTCAGAAATATCATATCTTCTTCAATCCTATCTGATTCTTGTTTGAGAAGGACCTTCAGAAAGGACAGCAGCCGATTTCCGTTCTTTTTCTGGTTCTTTCAAGTGGGCTGTTTTGATATTATGGATTATAGATTAGTGTTTATTTGGGTGTTGACCGTCTCCTAGCAACCAATTAGCTGCTCTCAGTATCTGAGCAGCTTTCATTTATCTTTGCGAAAATAATTTTGAAGTATCCACATAAAGAGTCTTTAAACTTTCTTTTATTTTACACCTTTTATGTAATGTTGAAAGCGGTTATTAGAAAGTTTCTTGTGCTAAATATAAATAAAAGGCTAAAGAGTTATTTCAAAAGTTTTATGATCAGTTAGAATAAGGGTAGAGAGATTTTAAGGGTAATTTTGCGTCACCCCCCAAATGTAGAAAACATGATAAAAGCAATTATATCTTAAATGAAATATTTTAATTAAAGAACAAAACATTTACATTCATATTTCATTTTTTTCGGAAATTAAATAAAAATATGTCATATATTATAATAAATTAATATTATCTTCTGAATTAAATAATAATAAAGATTAAAAAGAAATCTGCCATGCATATTTCAATGTATCATGTCAGAACACCATTTCTTGAACGGCTAAGCTCGACGTGCTCGTGCAAGTTGAATTATATTTTTATTCATTTTAATGGTTTCATTGAATGAGTCACTTTGGTATTGCAAACGATCCGAAATAAATAAATAAAATATTTATTATTTATTATTAAAATATAAAAAAGAATAATTTTTTTTTAAAAAAAACCCAGAGCTTTTGTAAATGAAATGACAAAGCGTTATTTAAAGCTGATTTTTTGAGATTTGCAGATAATAATTTTTTTATTTTTCACCTACGGATTTTTGTTGATGCCAAAAACAACATCATGCTCTGACATGATAATAAAAATAAAGATGTATCAGGTCAAATTTAACTTGCACGAGCACGTGGTGCTTGACCGTTCAAGAAATTAGGTTTGGCATGATACATTGAAATATGCATGGCAGATTTCATTCTAATCTTTATTTTTTTACTTCGCAATACTGAAATATATATTTTCTTAATATTTGTTTATACTGCCTTGTTTATGTAGTATAAACAAATGTAAAAATTAAAATAAATGGTTATGTAAAAATTACGATTCTAAATCATTGCTTTAGAAAGCAGTAAAGTTTTATGATTTTAAAGAGATTAATAAAATTATTTAATAATAATATTTTATGATTTACATACTACCTCAATTTAAATTTAATAATATAAATTTAATAAAATAAATATAATTTAATAATCATTGAACAGAGATATTTTCAGTGCTCTACAATTTGCGATGTAATTACTATGTCGATGTCGATGTCGTTTTGAAATTACTTCAGAAAATTTCGTCATTGTGGTTATGATTCCATTAATGGATCTTTTATGACGCCTAGAAGAGGAATGATTCTCATCAGAATTATAAATATCTGGGGGCTGTAAGAATGAATCCAGGTCAAGAAAGGAGATGAAGTAAGAATCCAACTGTTCATTTACAGCATTTTGCTAGATGAGGAAGGGCGTTGCCATCTATAAAGCGACAGGACATCCCTGGTATAGAAAAATAGCGTTACATTTTTGTCCATTAATTTTCTTTCATTAACTCATTATAATAAATGCTTTATAAGCTCTTTAATAATGAATGATTTCATCAGACCATATTATAATATCAATACTCCAATGCTTTTTTTTTTCTAAATAGAAAGCATTGATAATTTTTAGTACTATGGTACTAACTAGAATTAGAGGTTGGGAAATTATCTATGTAGCACTATGGTACTAACTTGAATTAGAGGTTGGAGAAACTATATATATATATATATATATAGCACCGATGATGCAATTATTTATTGTATTCTAGTAAACGTTTTTATCCGTAATTTTACAGACTTTAAATTATTTAAAGATAAAACCAATTTTATAAGAATTGTTAGATGCATTAAATGAGCACGTAATGTAATGGTGGAACCTTTCTTATAATGGAAAATTTGAAATGCTTATTTATGCCCTTCAATATTTTGTTTAAATAGTCTTATTTTAGAAAAAGTCTTGACTATCAATATATTATTTTTATTTCTTTGATCTGTAAGAAATGGTTGGATTTGAATTGCAATAGCATAACCTTCCTTGCTAAACTATTTTTATATTGTATAATATTCTGTAATAAGCTATTTATTTTTGTTCACCAGGAATGCCCAATTGCAAAAAACAAAAAATCATAAATTTGATTCATTAAGAATTTTTAAATACTTTTTTGCTCATACAATTTTATAACCATTTGATTTATGAAATATTTTACAATGATAAGAAATTGTGTTCTATTTGCAAACAATTTATTCATTCGAAAAATTATATATTTTAGACAATACATTTATATAATGCATACTTTATTATGCGTCATTAAAAACATAGAATAATCAATAATCTATGATATATTCACAGTTTATTCCCAAGATAATATTTCATGCCAAATCTTTCCATATTTCTACACTAATGCTTGAAAGTACCCTAAATATATAATTTTTAAATTTACTTAAATTAATTTTATCATTTGAAGCAAAACGAGGTGACGAAATGAACAAATAATTTTTTATTCGAACTCCTAACATTGAATTGTGGTTAGATGAAATGGCGACACTTGAACCAGCACTGGCCACTCCATACTGCCTCACCACATGTACATTAAATCCTTTGAATTAATCAGTGTTCAAGAAAACATGAATTTACTATCATGCCAATATAGGCTCTTTTTTTAAAAGACATGAGCTTCTTTTTTTTAATAAATGACGTTTGCTTGAGAAATCTTTCTCAGTTAATGTGCATGCAGGACACAGAATAATTGAGAAATTTGATAAAAAATTATCTTTCTATGATATCAATCAAAATTAGAAATTAAAGTTACATAATGTAATCAATAGGGTACTGAAGTCATGTTTTGCTATTTGATCAATTCATAATTACAAAGAGTAGAAAATGAGAATAACCTGAAATGATACATTTAAAATAGAGGAAGTACGGCCAGACGTAATAAGTTTTTTATTTGTATCATTAACCTTGAAATTCGATAGAAGATAGCAAATTTATCTAAAAGACAGTAAGTACTTTAGTAAACCGCATTGAAGTACTATTTGAAGAGGCGCACGATAACTAACTTTAATGACACGTGGATATTATTCCACGACCTGTCACTGAGAAAAAATAAAACTAGACATAATGACAGATGATGGGAAAAATTTTCATCGTAATTTTATTCCTTTGAAGCTTAAATGCATTAACGGAAAATATGCAAAATAATCTTCAAGCTAATTTTCAGTTTAAAAATAGATATTTTAAAATCTTAATATAAATAATGGAGAACCGGGTAATAATATCTTTGAAAATGTTATAGAAGTGTAAAAATACCTTAATACAAATTCAGCAAAAAGAGTAGCAGTCAGTTCTTAAACAACTGGCCTAAGGATTGAAATATCATCGATGATAAATTAATGTTGAACAGTAGGTATAAAAATTTCCAGAAAAATATTTATCACTGTAAATATTTCAGTATTGTAGAGCATGTCAAAATTCTTTCAAAACCGGGGAAATTTTGAAATTTAGTCATAAGTACAAAGAATGAATATTATGAGAATAGCATGAAACTTACAGCTTATACTCTCATCATTCATTACCTTTTAATTTTCTTTTATATTTCGTAATTAGTGACTTTTCCTCACATTTACTTTAGACAGAGTATATCTTCAAATTCCTTTACCTAGGTGTGATGCTTAAGATGTGCCTTAGTATTACAAATCATGTGTCTAATCAACTATCCATATCGCCCCTTCCATCTAAATGACAGGTAAAAATATTGCTTTAATAAAACGTTCATCAGAATTTACCCCTCAATAATTTGCCTCAATAAGTGCTTAAATAAGAAGAAAGTGCAATAATATGTTGAATATAAAATAATATTTTGAAGTTTAATTCCGTAAGTAAACTATGATAATTTTCCTACCTGAGCATACTGTATAACTTGGGAGAATTTATACTTTGACAAAACTTTAAAATGGCTTGAAAAAAAATTTAAACAAAGAAACCATTGATATGCTATTGAAAATGAAACTATACATTTTTAAACGCTATATAAAAATGTATAGTTAATAGTATAACTATCCATTTAAACAATATAATAAATGTATAGTTAAAAATGTATAGCTAATATATAATTAGTAATCATAATTTAATATTATTTAATTTTTTTTCAAATTTTAGAATTTTAAAATTTAAAGTTTAAGATGTTTAACATCTCTTACAAAGTGAAATAATTTTTATCTGAATTTAAAGGTTGCTACTGTTGCTGTCGATCAGATATATTTGAAAACAATATCATCGGAATGCCAATGTAATAATGAGTTATAGGAAAATCTTCATATCAAGAAGACTCGTGCTCTTTATTTTTGATTAGGAGTGGCGATATTTCTCTTATGTGAAAATCAAAATGATTTGAATAATAATCATATTTGTCGGCATAATTAAATTTTTATGAATAGAGAAATTCCAGAAGCGTTATAGAAGTATCTGCATAGTACAAATTGTGTCCGAAATTGCCTGAGCGTACGTAAAATTAAATGACAAAAATCCAGTTTTTTAAAAAATTTCTGGTGCAAAATATATAAAGCCCTTGGAAACAGATTTTTTTGACTCTATTAAAACGTTCCATATTTTCAGTTCTTGACATAGGAAGAAAATGGTATTTAATTGTCATAATAAGCATATTCAATTTTTACTATTACTTCACAATCTCCCTGTACATATATATATTTGGTCGAATTTTCATTCGTTAGTAAAATACTTTTTATTTATCCACTCAAGTTCAAATACATTTTTTAAACTTTGTAATGGAAGACGATGTTAATGCAGTTTTTTTCAAATATTAATCCATTAGTTTTTTTTATTAATTAAAAATGCACTTTCTCACCAAAAATCTTCATTTCCCCACCGCCAAATGAATAAGACTATGTTTGTATTTTTCTACGCTAATGAGGTTAGATTTATCATGTTTTTGACCGGTTATTTCACACGAATCTGTTTGATTTCTTAGTGTTTGATGCCTTTAAAATTAAACATTGTTAATTAATAGAATTTTTGAATTTATTTTGAATTTTAATAACAATTTTTGAATTTTTTTGAATTAAAATAACACAGAATAAAGAAAATTAATTTTTTTTGCGTTACCTCAACTGGAATAGAAAATTCACGCATTTGGGTTGCCCCAACTGACGTTGAAAATCCACACATACGCAGTGTGTTCTAATTTATTTTCAACTGTTATGTACAAGATTTTGTTTTGGCTAGGTATAATTTTTTTGATGAATTATTTATATTAATTGTATTTATTCTATAAAAATTGACTAAAGTAAGAAATTTCTTTATTCATCTAAGTACGAATGTACTTAATTTTTTGCAGTATTTATTTTTTAAATAGTTTTGTGTGATTTCGTGCTAAGGCTCCTAATTTCTTTAGTTAGTTTTCAATATATGAATACTTAATATCGGTTAAGATATTGATATTTTACAAATTTTAAGAATTTAATGAGAATAACCAGCATTTATCTTTAATCTTCGATAAGCAAATTCATTTCTTACTAGCCGTCTTTGAAGACTTGCTTGTGTACCAAGATTAATGATCGCTACAATTTCCAACTAAACATTTTATGCAACTTGTTTTTAATCCCTTTCCCAGCAAAAGATTTTGAAGCTTAATATTTTGATAATTATAAAACATACACTATTATATAGACTCTATACCGATCTGATCAGTTTACTAAACATTCTCGGACTCTTTGCCAAATCTGATAAAATTTAAAATTAATTTTGAAGTGGGAACTATTCAATTTTAGTTAGTACGAAAATATTTTTGCTGAAAAAGGATTTTTAAAAGAGTAAAATTAGTAAATTATCGGACTTTTCCTTTTTTAAAAAAATTCTCTGTTTTACCAGAAAAATAATTTTATAGTTTAAAACTTTTAAAACAGATAAAGGACATAAATATTAATATTTATTTTGCTTTAGTCAATAAAAGTAACTCTGAAAAATAGATTTAGTCATTCGATCCTAAGAATACCATTTAATATAAAATTCTTCATATCCAATTTTTAATTAAAGTATTTAATTTTTCTGCAAGCCATGAAGTTAATTTTCTGGTAGCCAGCTTAAAATCTAAAGCAATCATGAAGTTTTGAATATCATTGGTTATGAACAATCAACTGTTTCATTACTTTAGGTTAAGCAGTTTTAGAGAAACTCCTAGGACTGATTAGTGAACTTTCCTATAGACTATCAATGGAGTTGACTAAAAAACATTTTTTATGACTAAAATAACAATTTTAATAAAATATCTATAGTTAGATAATCATAATTATAATCAGTTTTTACCATCAGTTTTGTATTTAAAGAATATTTTATTAAATAGTACTCATAGAATCAAGATAATAATGTATTATTAATATAAAATTCATAATTTTGTCAGAATATTCATTTTTAAACTGTATAAAATATAATTCGTTACCTCATTTACACCATTTTTCTTACTCGATGCATATGTATATTAAAAATGGATTACAATTTAGCAATTGATTCCCGATTAGAGTAAATATCCTGTGTATATTAAAAAACCTTTGCCTTAAATAACCCAGAATTATTAAATTAATAATATAGATATTTTATAGGTCATAGAAGTCTTGTTCATGTATTGATTTTCTAAAAAAATATCATGTTTTATATTTATTTTATTTCATGCAGATTAGCGTAAAAATTAAACTTTTATAATTTTAGTTTGATCAGCAACATATCGATAAAAATTATTTTTTTCCATCCCAGCATAACGATTCTTTGCAAGTTAAATCTTATTTCTATTGTGTGTGAAACATGTTGCTAAAAATAGGTTAAAATAGATTTTTTTAAAAATTGATCAAAAACAAAAATTTAATTTATATGTTAAAAAAATCGATGACATTGAAAAAAATAATTTTTGTTAAATATTAAAACGCTATAAAAATCATTTTTTGACTCTAATTTATACAGATGATATCGCGAAAAAAGAAACTGCAGTTTTTAATTTTCAATAAATTAAAATTTCAATTGGACATAAAATCCCTCCGAGGCGCATTTCTACCCTATAAAGTATGTATGCACCGAGTTTTATACTAGTTCTGGATCAAATGGTCTAACTTGTAAAGTACCAGTACACACACATACATATACATGCAAGCATTTATCTTCATTACGTAGAGATGCAGTAATCTGGAATTTTATGGTTCTTTATTTATTATGTTCTTTAAAAGAAGTTGTTCGGCTTAAAAGAGGATGCAAAGGGAGAGAAAAAATGAATATTTAAACGAGATTCTTCTTAAATGGTCTTCTAATTTATTTAAATTTGTGGTATTAACGATTCATTAAAAATATGAAAATATTGTGAAACTCAAAATAGTTTTGAGGATGAGCGTTGTTAAATCTGATAAAATGTATAAGTTATTTCTAAAGAAAATAACATAATTTTTTAAATAATTTCTTAAAAATTAAACGCTTTTAAATTTTTTCAATACATTTTCATCGATATATATATTTCAAATTATTCTTGATTCTGTATAAAAATGAAAATAAATAAATAAAACTAGGTTGCATATTTAACGGTTTTTTAATATCACTGTTTTTTTTTAAATAAAAAAAGAATGGTTTTTTTTCTTCCCATTTCGAAATAATTTTTTATTTGTGAATTTTTCCCTTGAGATACGTTTTAATATGTAATTTGCTGAGCGTAAAAAATATTCATTTTTTTTAACTCTCATCACTGCGAATAGAAATAACTTCATGGTTTCTATGCCTTACTTTCCAAAGTTATCGAGGATTTCCGAAGTGCGCTTTTGCCAAATAGCATTTTGATTACGCAATAAATAAAGCTGATGTAAATCGAGTCTTCGGTCAACAGAAAATAAAAAAAGGCAGACAAAACAGAAATCAGTGCATCGTTATGGAAATCAAGTTTCTCTCCTTTTTTTGTGAACTTCTTTTAGCAGACAAAGGCTTTTACTATTTCAGCGAAATGTTGTTTGAATAAAAGAAAAAATTTAAAATGTTCACCCGCTTTTACTTTTTCATCTCATTCTTTCTCTTTTTCCACCGTCAGCTTTATCTTTTCCCGGGTTTTTCCCTTTTTTTTCCAGGAGCGATTTGTTTTTCGTACCTTCTCCCCGTCCTACTGGAGCCCCGGTGACGAAAGCCAAGCGATAAATGCCATCACCCCAGTATCGTTGCATTATCAATTCAATTCATGATCGTAAAGCGCCGATTGCGGACCGTTGCTAGGAGACGAAATGGTGAATTTGGAGGCAACATTTATCGGTGATTTGTGCCTTCTTTTGAATCCTACCCCCATCTTATTTTCATACATGTAAACTTACCACGGGATTGAGTCTAATTGGAGGATTTGATGTTTTGATTTCAAAGATTTTACTTTTAAGTGTGCGTCTGTCTGAGTTCATTTATTTTACTTCTTAAGTTGTTTTGAAAATTTATATGCCCATTTGCAACTCAAACTTTAATACCAAGAGTTAAAAAAATATTTTGCAATCAGGCACAACAGTTCTGAATCACCAAATGCAAATGCAACATTTTTGTTTAGAAATTAGAATATCAAATGAAATAGTAACTTTTATTTTAACCAATAGGTTACGTGCAGCTTAGCAAAAAAATTAATTAAATGATTTTTAAAAAACCAACTTTAATGTTTACTCATATTTTAAAAATAAAATAGTGATGTTTCATTTTTTCTAATCCAAAACATTCAAAAATTGAAATGAGATCTTTCAATATAATTAAAAAGTTTCAGAGTTTGATATAATTCAAATTTTTGACAATTTAATTTTTACTATTCAGAATTGACTAATCTTATAACTTTAAACGGCAATTTTTGTAAATATATATAAATTTATTTCTTGTAAGTTGGAAATAGCTTTAACGATTCGGATCAAATTTTATAGTTAAAATAAGATAAGATAGAATTTTAGGAGTGAATATTAACAGTTATAATTAGTGACGCTAATAATAACGTAATTTCAAAAATCATATGTTTTATCCAAAAAGTAAACAGTAAATATACGAAAATAATAATAGACATTGATGATACTAACTAAATTATTCTATAATAAATATAATTAGGAATTCTGTTGTATATACGCTAAAGAAATATAATTTGGAAAAAAGCATTAAAAAAATTTAATGCATAAATTTTTTTATTCAAAAATTTTTTTACAATAATTTTTTTATGAAATAAATGTAATAAAATAACTTGAAAAAACTTTTTAGGGAAATGAAGAATAAAATGTTATTTATTTTTCTCAGATACACAACCCCGAATTCGACATTTTTATGTGTTTAATATCTAAATCCATTTTTGTTTAATTAAAAATTTAGATACGGAAACATAAAAATATATAATACAAAGCTGTGTTACCAAATTCCCAAATTTTAAAATTATCACGTTAGGAAGCTACTGAAAAATATATTACAAAATTCCACCTTTATAAAAATGAATTTAGCTAAGTTATACAAAAGAGTTAAAATCATGCAGCTCTAAATTAGATAGATGGGAAGTTTTCTTTATTGAGAAAATTATTTTGTGAAGGCATGGACATCTACATATCAACAGCTATAGAACAGATATTGACCCCTAAAAGTTATAGCAATATCTTGATTTTATTGACCCCAAAAGCAATGGCAATACCTCTGATTTCGTTAATTAAATTAATATGTGTTATGATTTCAATTTAAAATAGAAATATTTACTGGCGAACCATTTGTTCACCCAATTTATTAATTTTTTATGTTTCAAAATAATTTTTTATTTCATACGACTGTCGAAAATTAATTCAATTGAATACAGTTTACTGCAATTTAAAAAGCGTATATATTAACAAAATAAAAGCTGGATTTAAAATCCTATTAATGAGTAAGTTATGGGAAAAAACCCGACGATAGTATGTTTTGATGGATGGATTTAAATTTGCTCATACTATTTTAAAACATTATTTTAGATAGCGTATTGAATTTATTTTAAAATATTATTTAAATCAAGGCAAAAATTGCACCGAAATGCAATTAGCATTACTAAAAAGGTAATGTTTTGAATCTTATGATAATATTTTTTGCAAAATATTTGTAATGAGTTTCAGTTTCTACCGGCTAGTCATAATGATTATGGCTAGAATTAAGATTAATGTACAGTTTTTTAAAGACAATATTTTGGGACGATTTCCCGACAAATGTAATCAAATTTGTTTTATAATTTGTGTATGGGAGAAGAAATGATCTTTTTATATCGTTAAACAAAAGCAATGTGACACAAACTTTTCCCATCAGTTATTTTACTAGGAGATTTTGGTAGGCCTTTTTTGCAATATGTCGACTTAGGCAAAAGAATCTTCGGTATGTAAGTATTTTTGATATGTAAGTACGGCGAATTTTTATCCTTTTTTTTCCTGAGAAACACAGAGTCAAAAATTTTCTTAAGCTCGTGTTTAAAATAAATAAAAGGTTGGATTTGGATTATGAAATAAGAGAATATTTTAAAATGACTTTAAAATAGGCTAATTTAAATGTAAAATCAGTATAT
>JAOUZG010017606.1:5635888-5682320 GCA_026289955.1 Argiope argentata | reverse complement strand
TATATATATAGGCTAATGAATGATTTAACACTTTCAATTGTATTGACTGATCGCTTTCACCTATTTCATTTATAACCAAAATTATTCTACTTATCAATTATTTATTTATTGTACTTTTTACACTCCAAAGTGTAGCGTTGTTTCAGACTTTCTGCAAGCATGTAAATATTTTACATGTGCAAGTTGTTGACAAACTACGCCCTGATTATCAGTCCACATAAGATGTTACATTTGTTTAGAGAGACTGAGATGGTCCAGTAAATGATTTCTAAACTTCTAAAAGTTGAGAGTCAACCCCAAAATTGCTTTCGAACAAATCAAAAATTACTTTATATGGTTTTTGATTCTAAAAATGGAGGTTTCAATAACCCCCTATCATAAAGTTTATATTTTGATTTTGAACTTATTACTCACTAATAATACCATTAATAGGAGTTGATGTTCAAAATTTTTGAAAAAAAAACATTGAATTACAAAGCCTAGGAATTCCTTATTTTAGGCCGTTTGAAAGGTTATCTCGAAAGATATTTAAATCATTCGTTCTCATTATATATATGCATAAATTCGTTATTAGTTTCAGATTTATGACGAATGTTTGGCATGAGAAGGTAAAAGATCTCTGGAAAGTAATATAATATCTATTCTTTTTTTTCCTCGTAGGGATTTTGTTCACACTTTAACGTGTTCTAAAAGCTGGGGACAAGGGAAGAATTTTGATATTTCTATTTTATTATAAGTAAACAAGATAAAAATGAATTGTTCTTGAAGGAAACATTATGGACCCACGAATATCAATTCAAAAATTTAAAAAGTGCATACCCCAGGCATTTATTGCCTTATATGATCTTCATAAAATATCTCTAAATAAATACCGAGTGCATTAATTTTGAATGTTTCGAATAAAACATGGAAGCGATTACAAATGATTTTTTTCCATGAAGATTTAATTTTTTGGAGACACTATTTTATTATTTATTTCCATTGTATGATATTCTAAAAATGTGTTTTAGCATAATGGAGCATCAGTTAATTTATTTCTATAGCCTAATACTTTTTTTTTCATTTAATTCTTTCAAAAGTAGTATTATTGGTTTTAAAAGTTCTAGTTCTAATCGGCGAGATTAAAAAAATTAGGTCTTATCAATTCAGTTGGTTTTTTTAAAAAATAAATTCTACGAAAGAAAATTCACTAGTGTAACAATCGTGAAATACATAATTGCTTACTATGAAATACATAATTTCTTGTATATCAGAGGCAAAAGATGGTTCCGACCAACAATTATAAATCAATTTATATTTCAGCTTTAAATCAATTTTGTATGATTTTTTGAATTGTTGATTATGCCTATATTCTAAATGACAATTAGTTTTATAGTTGGAAGGCGTGGTTCTTTTTTTATCACGTTAACTATAAATACGGAGTGTTATTAATTTTTTGAGAATGAACAATTTATCTGTTTTATGCTGTTAAAGTTTAATTTCAAGCACATATAAAATTACAATTCTATTTTAATTTTTTTCAGCTAATAATATATTTATATAGGTATTTTAATGTATATTACCTTTATTTTAAATACTTATTATTCTATCAAGTTTTAATAAGAAAACAATAAATATTTCTCAATGCTTATCTTATTAAAAATCTTCATATATCAGATGTAAATGATAACTTATCCTCAAAAAAAGATCATTTTTATTTATTAGGTATTAAGATTTTCAAAGAAATATAAAAAATTCACATTTCATTATTTCATTATTTTCACTTGCACATTTATCGATTCAAATAGCTTTAAAATAATTCTTACTTCATTTTAAGTACATTATTTTGGCTGAAAATATATGCAATCTTTATCATCTAAAAATATAACTAATGACTCCTGAGAAAAGTGGGTACTTTATTTCATATATAGGAATGGCATGCAATAGTTTCAATAGTACGATTAAGTTAATTTTAAATGAAAATAATCATTTTAAACTATAAATCAGTTTATTTGAAATTCAACAAACTTATTTGTTTTAATAATTTTTGATGGATGTGGATTATGACAAATTTTTAAGGACGTTATCGCCTCACAACTTGAGTATTCCCAATTCCTTGCTATGATTTGTCTTATTAAAAAGAGCATAAATATATTTTACAAATTTTATTGCATAAAAAGTATACAATAAATATATATTAATGACAAAATAAATTTGTTTAATAAAAACATTTTGTACTTTGATGCAGACATTTATATTATTTCCTTCGAGTAGATTAGTTTATTTTATCAGAACGTTTCCTAAGCTGCTTTTGTAATGATTTTATAACAAAGCCTTTCATCTTTTTTATGAAATATAGTTTATAAATTCTCAGAAAGAAATTTAAAATTTCTTATTTCATCATCTTTGATTATTTGGATATATTTTTCTCCATCATGAAGTATTTAAATGATTTATTCATATTTCAACCATTTAAAATAAACCAAAATATGAAATACTTAAAGAAAAGGAAATCTTAAATCACTTTTATGTATTTACACATGATTATATTTAATCTCAGATCATAATCCTTACATGCAACTTGAAGCATATTCATAATCTATGTTTCATATATTTCATTCACAGACTTTCCCATCATACTTTGAGGTTGAACACAGGTGCCATCAAACAGATAGGGCTTCTTTTTTTCTTTTATCCAGTTCAATTCGTCATCGCACTTCAAGAGATTTCCTAAGAAGAAAAAGCATTATTTTATGCTGTATCACCTTTTTATTGAATTTATGCCAATTTCTCATGTTATCAATAATTGGCGGATATTTAATATAGTTTCCAAATCTTTTCCTAATTAATTTTTATTCAATTTCGTATTTATTCTAATTAAATATTCTTATTTAAAAAGAGTTATATATAAAGAAAATAATTCCAATTAGGACCCAACTGCTAATTTCTAAATCACTCGATATAATACGTTAAATGACTGAAATAATAATATTTTATGTTATTTCAGAATTTTCTGCAAAAAAAAAAAATCTGCTAACATCTGCAGCGTAAAAATAAGCGAACTATAAATATATCTCTTCCAAAATGCAAAGTATCCAATCTTGAATTATTGAATTACAGAATATTTCTTTTATTTTAAAATAACTTCCTGATTAAAAACATTTTTTTTAAAGTTTGATATTGGATCATTGGAATTAATTTTAAAAATTTAAACAAGCGTATTTGTAAAACTATAAATATACATGTATGCATAATTATTAACAAATTATTTAATTAGGTTCATTCGCTCAATTGTATTTTACTAGAATTTTGCAAAGAATTTTTAAACTGAGAATAAATTTCAGTAATTTAATTTTTTTGAGTATTCCTAATTTGTCTTATTGAAAAGGGCATACATATATTTAACAAATTTCATTACATAAAAAGTATACAATAAATATATATTAATGATAATAAATTTGTTTAGTGAAAATTTTGTATTTAACACAAATACCATTCTTTTTGTACATGAAAAAAGATAGTGAGTACATTTCTTACCAACCAATAGGACTTGACTCAGTTGCTCCCAGACATTACCCCATATGCGTTCACGCAAGCTTACCAGCTTATTGTTAGTAAGGACTACTTCTCGTAAACCCATCATATCCTCGAAGAAATCTTCAGGCAAAGCCTCTATTCTATTGTAACTGGAAAACAAATTGAAAAAGTTCGGATTTAAATGTCGCTACAATTTTAATTCTATTTGTTTTGAGCTTTTAACATTTAGAAACCAAGATACCAAAAAACATTAAAATGAAATCTGCTATGAATATTCCAATGTATCATGCCAGAATATCATTTCTTGAACGGCCAAGCATCATACGTGCTCGTGCGAGTTAAATTATACTTTTATTCATTTCAATGGCTTCATTTAATGAATCCCTTTAAGTATTGAAACGATCGTAAAAAGAACTTTGTCTCGCATTCATTGTTTAAGAAAAAATATCGCATTTCCTATTTATTTCATTTCGTACAATCACGTGCTCAGAATGACATTTTTCTAGGCTTTATTTGCGTTAGTCATTAACTTTTTACTTTTTTGCGTTAGTCATTTTTTAAATCACAGCTTTTGTAAATGTGATGGCATCGCGTTATTAAAAGCTGATTTTTTAAAGATGCTCGGGCAGATAATAAAGTTTTTATTTTTTGCCTAGAGACTTTTGTTGACGCCAAAAACTTCAACCAAAACAAAATAATGTTTTGATATGATAAAAAAATGATATCTTTCAAATACTTATCTCGGTTTCTGATGACTATTACTAATAATTATTAATTGAAACTGCATTCAATGAATAATATAAAAAAAGGCTGACTGTAAGCAGAAGAAAATTTAAGGCAAACATACAATCCCTACTTCCAAGACAAAGGTTTAAATTTTAATTCAATTTGGCATGATCAGTTCTTAATTCAATTCAGACCATCAGAAATTTTTAAAAAGATATTTCTAATAAAAAATGAGCTTTTTGAAAATTTATAAATAAATGCTAAGCAATTATGAGCTGAATTTAATACAAAATATTTAAAAAAATGATACAAGAAAAATATTACAAGGTGAATTTTTCATGAAAACTTTATCCTCAATTGTCAATTAAATAAATGATTGTACTGTTAATATATTATAATTATAATTAATGAGAAGTAACGACAATTATTGCAAAACTTTTGCTATCGACTTAGGTGACAGAGTTTTGGATTCTGCGCATCTTTCTAATTTGATCAAGTCCCAAAATTACGAAAGCTGAAGTGACATTAATGCATCAAAACAAACGCACAGTATAGCTTCAATGAAAAAGTTAACAAATATGTATTGTGTTATCATTAATGTATTAGAATTTTTAATGGATCCTTTTTAAAAATGTAAATTTTATTGTTTTAAGAAAATTGATTTTTCTATATTAATACATATTTTACATTTTTTCCCCCAGAAAAATATCAAAAATTATTAGTCGAATTAAGTTTATACTCTTTTTAATAAGTGATTGCCTCAAAATGAAAAAAAAAATCTAGAAAATTATTTGTTTTATTGGTTTTACTCTCTATATAAATAAGATATGTTCAATAAAACGATAAAAATTATCCCAAATAATTACATTTATTTAAATTTACCACCAAACGTATGCAAAATCTTCAGCAGCTGACTCTGTTCTATTCGGTACCAAACAAATTTTCAGCAAAAAGAATGTAGTCACCTGAAAAGCATCGTTGGTTTTGTTGTTATCGTTCTATTATGTTGCGTGTAAAATTAACTTTTGTAAATATGAACTTTCATTTGCATTTAAAAAAATTTCTATTAAATATGTTATTTTGGTGAACATTTTCTGCAAGTATTGGTATTTATGTAAATTTATCAACAAGTTTTTAAAAATATATGAATGAATGTTTCAAAAACAAATTTCTCTTTGCTGAAATATTTTAAAACAGTTAGACTAGAAGTTCATAACATTTTACTACAATACAACATGTTTCCATTAAAAAATACAATATGTGACTGTGTACGATTCGTATTCGTAAAACTCCCATCATAATTATATGCTAGATCTTTAATGAGTAACAGTACGACCCAAGTAAAAGAATAATATTAAGTCAGTAACTTGATTTTTCTTTTTTTTTTAATTCAAAAATAATTAATTTGTCTTTTATCTTATTTATAAGAATATACAAAATTTTACGAAAAACTTAGATAATCAATATTATTTACCGAAGGTTTTTAACTTCAACAAACAAAAATAAAACCAACTGTTTAATTTATTTTTAATTTCTCTTAGTTAAATGTGTAATATGACAATATACACGTTAAATTTTACATTTAATTGTAGCAAATTCGAGTATAACTATGTTATCTAAATAGAGAGCAATTGAATTTTCGAATTTATTTTAGCCTGTTTGATAGGTACTATACTGAATAGTTTAAATATAGTAATTTTTATGCTTAAAAGCTTTAAAAAAACTGAATTTTTTACCTCAAATCGATTCTCATCAGCTTATCAGCAGGCTGTGGGAACATCGATCTTTTGACAATTTTGATCCGATTAAAGGCCAAAGAAATTTTCCTAATAGATTTGAAGTTTGCGAAAGCATGATCTTCCAATTCGTCAATCCGATTCGAATCCAACGAGATTACTGTTAGGCTGGGCGCTGATTCGCTTAACCAGTTGTTTTTCACCCTCTCAATGCCGTTCGAATGAATTGTCAGTTCTTGCAATTTTGTTAATTTTGCGAAAATGAATTCTCCATTCTTAATTGAGAAATCTATGACATTGAGAACAGCGAGGGATAAATTGAGCCCATTGAAAAAAGGCGGTGAAAATTCTAACTTGGAATTTTCAATCGTGAGATCCTTTATATGAAGACCAACAAAAAGATCATTGGGCAGAGTTTCTTCTATGTATAGGCCATGCATGAGAAGCGTTCCTATCTGACGATTTTCTAAACTTTTAAAAGCTTTCTTTAAGGAGGCGCTGGAATTAAACTTGGCACATTCCACGTGAGAGGCATATTGGAAATCTTTGCAGGAACACGGATGCAGATCTTCTTGTCTTGGGCACGCCCAAGTGACAGCCAGTAAAGCAAACACACACAAAATTGAAAACTTAGCCATATAAATCTGTAGTCGGAAAATACGATCCATATATTGCATTTACAACATTCGCTTTCATTATCTAGAACAAGAAATGATGTTGGTTCTGTCTATTACACGGTTATCAGTCAGGTTATCCACTAAAAATGATAAGAATATTTTTGTAATATTGCGTTATTTTTCAAACGCTATCCGCATTGTTAGCCTTTGTTTAAAATCTGAGGTTATCAACTAATCATTGAATCTACTGAAGAAGTTAAAGTGCGTTGTTTACTTAACTATCTCCGATCTTAATACTTGTAAAAATCCCAAGACTCACGTCAACAAAACAATTTTATTTCCCCAATTTTGTAAACAAGTACACATTTGATAATAGAGCTTTTATATTTGGTAGAAATTATAGAGCTTTTGATGTAGTTTCATTCTAATCATAAACAGATAAACTCTTCAGATGAAATTTTTTTAAAAAAAACATCTTGTAGTATAAGTTTTTTATAACTATAGGAAAGGTTTTCAATTGAAAATAAGAAAATTCTAATTCAGTTAATATATAAAGTGATAAAAATCTTCTGTCTAAGTAAGCCAAATTAATTTTATTTTTTAAATATTCCTATTATTTCTCACATCTTGGAGGTTTGTCTTCAAAAATATGATTCGTCGCATGATTTTTTCTTCTTCTTAATGCTTAACACGAAGTTAAAATGGTCGTCACTGAAACACAAGTGGCTATCAGTTATATGATCCCTGTTTTTCACATTAATATAGAAGGAACAATTTTAATTGTTACAAAAAATGTATATAATTGAAACAAAATACCATTAAAAATGTAGAAGCTTCATTAATTTTTTAAATTCGCATTAAAATGCTGGTTTGATTCATTGTATTGCTACGTTGTTGTTAGAATATCCCATTCTCACAAATTTGGAATGAAGCGGTCCTATGATCTTTTGTGAAATTAAGATTCGCTTGCACTATTAATTGCCACAACCGCCTCTTAATCGGGATTTATTAAGACTCAAAAGAATGCTTATTTCCAATTTCTAATTTTCTTTTCATTATGAATAATTCGGTAAAAGATTTCGAAAATGTACAATTTGATCTCCTTGAAGTTTAAACTTAAGGTGTAACTAAGATAGGTTCAAGCTAACTTCGCCAACCATTTTGAAATTTTTTTCTGTGTGCTAAAATTATTTCTTGAAAAATAAATTCTATAGTTATTTTCCTGTATCCTAAAATTATTTCTTGAGAATAAATTTTTAATATCATATTTTATAATTTTTAGAATTTGGCTCACTTTACAGACTTCTATTTTTTTCCTCCAATCAAGACGTCGTATGTAGGTTCTGGGGTCTGAATCTGCAAATGGTAACAAGTACTCTCAAAAATGCTAGACAGTTTTGAAATTAATGCTTCCGATGTTTTTTCTTTGATTACCAAAGTGATTATCAGCAAAAATAAAGGTAATTTTAATTAATCACTATTATTATTCTTGTAATTTTTTATATTTATTACGTTTTATTGCTATTTAAAGCCTTTATAATATTGTGGAAATAACATTTTGATATATGTAATCAGTTATTTTTGTTTAAATTATTATACTTACCTATGTTATCACAATAATCAAAATAGGCATATATTTTGCGATAAATATTACAAAAGTTAAGTAAAAAATGTTCATAAACTATGTGATAATGTGTAAAAGAACTGATATAATTACTGTAACATGTAAAGCAACCTGAAGTAGAAAAGAAAGGTATTTATTTTTAGAAGTAATATTTTGAAAAAAATTCCAAAATCATCTAAACAAAAATTAAAAACGAATTTTCATGTACAGTCATTGAAAAATGGGTACAAAAATATTCAACCGTCATATATGAAATATATAGAGATAATTGAAGCATTCAATAACCCTTATTCGATTCTCTTGCATTACGAATTATAGATGTCCTTTACCTCCTAATACTTCTACTTGAAGTAAGTACGATACTCATTCCTACTGTGAAAGCCAGATTATCTGACTTTTCATAATCACGATTTTCCTTGAAGGCATTGGAAATGTTTATTTTATTAAGATAAATACAATTTATTTTTTACTTCTCTTTCTTTCGTAATTTGGTAAATTCATTAATGTGGTTGTTGGTAAAATGCATTTTGTATTGTATATAATTTAAATGCACACATTTTCTGAATATTATTATTACGAAATCTACTATTTTTTTTTCGACTCTAGATGAATTTGTATGGTGTCTCGGCCTAATTTATAGCGTACCGATATTAATTCAGAAAATATCAGCATATTGATAACATTCTTCCGCCTATCGGTTTTACACTGGATAGGTTTCTTTATCTAGAATATCGAGATAAATTAATTGCGCCTCTTTTTTTTAATATTATGATTTTCACCAATGATTAAACTTTGGAGATGCAAAATGCTGTTTTTGTAGGGTGAATTTTGAAGCAAAATCTGCCATTGTTACTATTAAAAAAACGATTGATTGAGATATTTATCGCATTAGTTTTAGTGAAGTATAATTATTGACACAAAAAAGCATAAAAGCGGTAACATTATTGTTATATTTCGTAATATTTTATTCGCACACAGCCTTCAAAACATCTGTGGCCATTTTTGTGTGTGTGCGAAATTGAGATATTGAAAGTTATTCTGAGATAATATACTTCGCCATCTGATCGAAATTAAAGATTAAAATTTACTTCAAGACAGTTTCCGATGAAACTTCAAAAAGGGACTCAAATCGATTTCAATTTAAAAAATATATTTCAATAAATATAAAAAGTTTAAGCAATCTTGATATATTATTACTATTATAATCTGATCAATTGAAATACAATGAGGTTTCCTCGCGGGTTCTTGCTCGCATCTAAAATATCAACAAAATCCCGCTACACTTTTTTACATAATGTTATATTAACTACTTTAGAAAACAAACATGTTCACCAATATTATTTGCGTCTAATTTCAATTAAATTCCGGATCCATAGCATAATATTCGAGGTCTTTCAAAAAACTATTTTAAAACTTTATATTGTAGCGATGTTACTCTTGCATCCCATTCCTGCTCTACTTATAAGGATGCTCAGACAATGAGGTATTTTAACGCATTGCAGCTCCAGTTAGTGCAAATTATTTCTTTCTTCAGCTTTTTAAGTGCAATTAAGTGTCGTACTTAATGCATTTTTTCCATCAACATACTGAAATTTTTTTAATTATGATAATATTACTATATTTTTTAATTCTTTCGTCATTAGTTCTCCTTGATAACGTACATTCATTATTCATTATAACTCATTATTGTCGGATACTTGGATACACGTTTAATTCATGATAATATTTAAGCAGATAATCGGTTGTTTATAAATATTATAGTTACTAAGTGAATGCAATGAAATAAACAAAGACATCTAAACAATGAAAGGCAATGAAATAACAATTTGTAATGAAATAACAAAGTAACAAGGACTTGATATAATGATAATATAATTCACAGATCTGATTGCAACCAAAAATATTTGTAACTTTTAAAAAATTATTTATTTAACAATTAAATTAAGAACATCTTTGAGTCCTAATGATCTTAAATTGATTTTTAAAATGTTGCAAGGCATTTTTTTACAAAATAAAAGAGCTCTACATACGGGAAAATTAATTAAATGAATGAAAAAACATTAAAAATCTTTCCTATAAATTTAAATTCATTTTCTTCCAATTCAAGAATTTTGATTGACAGAAAATTATTTATAAGCATTTTTTTAACCTAATTTTTTTCCGACAAAGTCATATTCCAAAAAATGATGCAGATGTCAGTTTGCAGCGTTTATTTTCTATTTCGAACGTATTTCATTGGAATTTCCAAACATTTCCTTCAATTTTTTTCAATTAAAATATTTTTCTAAACTCTCTTTTTTTAAAAAAATGATTCTTGACCTGATTAAGGTAGTGTAAAGTTCGTAATAAAAAGAATATTTTATTGGCCTTTTAGTATCCATAGATTTTAAGTTTAAACTTTTCCTTTGAGCTTCCATTTAAATACGACCCACCCCTCATCTTAACTTCCACCCCTTCCACTCCATTTAAAGTACATATTCGGGTGCAAACTTGGATGTTTATTAGGAATCTTTAATTCAAAGACCTAAAATAATACATAACATTTTTATATTTTTCATGCCAGTTCAAACTGATTACTTAAACACAAGGGTCTTGTCTATCAAGTCGGGCATTCGTCACTGTAGATAGTATATTTCCTTCTTAAATTCAGTCAACCGATTGTCGTGCTAAAAATTCCTTTTGTCCGTACTATTAAGTTTTTAACTACTACATATTTTCATGTGCTGTGCTGAGCTGATTTTCTATTACTCATATGAAGTTTAGAACATTCATTTTAACACTAAAAAGATGCAAAGCACTTCTCTCGTATTATAGGAAATTTAACAGCTAAATTAGCAGATTTGAAACCACAGAAAAAAAACAGTGGTTTATTATATTCATTTAGCACAACGGATTTGTTATGCGGACAATTATTAAGACATTATTCTTAAAATAAATCGATAATGAAATAAAGACGAGAAAAATAAATTGATATTATTTTGATATTGACAATATGACATTGAAAACCGAAAACACTTATTTCTCAATTTCGATTATGGTACAAAGTTAAGCATTTGGGAACACGTAAAATAGGTTTAAATTCATTTCATAATAATAATAACAATAGAGAAAAAAAAATGTTTAAAATTATGTTATAGTATTTTCAAAAAAATTATCAAAATGTAGAAAAAAAATAAGTGATTTATAAAAATACATTTTTAAAAAATTATTATTATAAAAAATACATTTTTTTGATAATATTTTTGAAAATTATCAAAGAAAAACGTCACCTTTTTGTAAATTTTGATTCAAACAAATAAAAAAATAAAACAATTCAAAACAAAATAAAGAAAATTTGAGCAGAATTCTTAAGCTGTGATATAGAAAAACTCTCTGAACTAAAATGAGTCAACAGATAGACACATACAATCTTTTTAAATAACTTTTTAGCACTTTTATTTAAATTGATTTGTTATTTGTGAAGTTTGAGACCGTCTTTGATTTTTCCACCACTTACAAATGTAATAAAATTTTCAAAATTTGAGTATTGTAAGATGATAAATTATTTTTGGAACCTAACTATCAATGAATCAATTCAAGTATTTAAGGCTTAATTCTCAAACAAGGATAGTTTAACTAAGCAAATTAGACAATTTCATTTGAAAATCACATAATGTTTAAAACAATGCATTATTATTAGAAGTGGAAATATTTAAGATTAGAAAAATTCTGATTTCCAGCAAGGTAATACACAGTTCTTATAAATCGTTTCTATCGATATTTATTCCTAATAAAGAAATATTTATGTTGAGGACTTCTAAACTTAATCCTCCATGTGAACGTGATTCAGATTTTCACAAAAAATTTCTAAACTTGTCCCCCTAGGCTGTTATTAGCTTACCGAAAGAGAACAGATTCAATGCTATCATTATATTATAAAACTATTATGCTATTCAGTTCATGATACTGGATATACAAAAGCGTGTATAAAAACTGGGTCCGAATATTATATATGGGAACTAGATTTCATTGATATTTAAAAGCTGCAGTAATGTATTTTACTAAAAGAGGCATTTATCCTGTACACCTAGAAAGAAATTTTTAACTATAAAAAGCAAAATATTAACCCTTCTGAGATTTAGTTAAAATATATGTTTTCAGTAAATTTTTGGTCCCAATGTTTAAAGTATATCAAGACATACAAAAGTTAATAGAAAAACTTATTAATTTCCATCAGTTATCATAAATTTATAAAGCCTCAGATTCAGCTTTTAGAAATGTAATTAATAGGTTTGATAAAATTAAAATTATTCCTCAGAATATTACAAAGATTTTTTTAATTGCATGCAATGATCATGACACGCGTATATTGACTTCTTAATTCAAATTTGAACAAAGATTACCAGGAAAAATAATAGTTGGGTAAAATTTAATTTTAACCCTCTACGGCCCGTGCAACTTTCAGGTCACATTTTGATTTGTAGACTTTTTACAAAATAATTATAGCTTTTCTCATGAGATGGTGCATAAATCTTAATTCTATGACGATTTAAAAAAATACCAATACTAGTATTCATGACCATTGTTGTGCTCATCGACTCGAAATGGCAAAATAATTGCTATGCAAACTGTTAGCAGTAAAACTATCGAAACCATTTGATCTTATTGAAATTATTTGCGCTTTTGTCAGTGATTACCAAACTATGTTTATGGATGCATGTACATTTAGGCCTTACACGAAACGCAAATTGTTTTATGGACTTTCACATATGAACTTTTATACACTGAAGTGCAAATTTTATAGGCCGGTGTGATTTGAAAGTTACATAATGATTATAACGCAATAAAATTGTTTTAACATAATTTTTTTTCATTTGCATATATAGGTTTATAATTTCTAATTTTACGTTCCAACATTTTTTTGGAGTTAAAACAAAAATTCGGCCCATAGAGGGTTAATATATGAAATAAATTTACACCTAAGAAGCATCGTTTCCTCTTAGTTTAAATTTACAGTCATGGAAACTATAAATCAAAGAAAAAAAATGACTTATCGACATTAAACCATATCTATTTATATGTTTAAATGGATTTTGGATTTATTTCGATTTTTCTATCACCACAACCATGGTTTTGTCTCTGTTATTTATTTAAAAGTAAACTGAAGTCCTCTCTTGAGGGTGATAATGCACTCAACCCCATATAAAATGTAAAATCACACTGCTTGTTAAAAACTGCTTTTCACTTAAAATCTCCTGGTTATTATTGAGAAAATAATTTAAAACAGAGTTATATGCTATGATAAAATAAAATATGATTAATATAATTTATTTTTAATCAGTGGAATATGTCGTATACAGAATTAAATTGTACGCTTAACAAGGTTCCTTAAATTGATTAATCAATTATTCACATTTCTATAACAAGGAGACCATTCTTTAGATATGGAAAAATATGGAGACTTCCAGGACGTAAGTTGTTAGGTCTCTTTTCTAGTGAAGCTTCCTCTCCACAATTAATTTTTTTGTCTCTGTTCTTTGACAGAAAATGAGGGCAACTTTTGAGAAACTGTTTGCATTTTTTTTGTCGTTGCTAGTTTCTCGGTGAGATGAATATTCCCCTCCTGCGTTGGCTGTACGTGACCTTTTGAACTGGGGTTCATTATGATCTCCCTGTCATGAGACGGCTGGTGGTTTAGCTGAATAATTGGTTAGGTTGTAATGAATGCAAGTCGAGCAATTTAATTTCGTTCAAGAGAGGAAATATTTATAGACTCTCCTAATTAGGTACCAGCACATTTATGATACATCAGAACTTACAGTTCAATTTGAAGCTTTAAATCTTATTTGGAATTTATATCTTAAAGGTTTATTATAATTTTTTAAAAATAAGTTATTATTCAAAATATATTAAACATGAAAAAAAATTAAAATCAAGTCAAATTCAGTAGTGTAATCAAAAATTTAATTTCTTTAATATTATAAAAATGAAAACCACATGGTAATAATACCCAAAAAATGTCAGTGAAACTGAAATGAATAAATTAGAGGGTAGGTAACATTGTAGCGTCATTTAACCCCTTAACAGGTTTGCACGTACGCCGTACATGCATCGATTTATCGAACTTTGATAGTTGTAAACAAAAAATAAACCATTCATAAATATTATAATTAAATAGTAAAATGACTTTGAATACGTAAATAAGTCAAGTATTCCATGAATTTCCATTTGAATAAAAATAAGAAAATATTCTCAAAATAGAAGGTGTCATCTTATTAGATAGTAAGGAAAATAAACCAGTTAAGGTGTAAAGAATTGTTAAATAAAATCTCAAAAATTTTATTACCCTCAAGCACCAAATTTTTTTGATCTACTAAATTGTGAAAACAGATAAAATTATATAAAACTGATAAAAAAATGATTTTAAGCAAAATTTTAGAATAAATTGCTAATATTAAGTATTGGATTTTTTTTTACATTTTCTCCTCGCTTTGTCAAATACGAAGAATGCAAATAATTAGTTATTAATGCTAGAAAAAATATATTATAGTTGTAATTCTTAGCAAGATAATTAAGCATGCGAAACTTCCCAAGGAATCACAATTCTTGAATCATTTCTTTTAAAAAAGTTTTATTTTTTAGAAAGAGCTGAATTTTTGTTAAATGAAATTCAAAGAAAGAAACTTAGTCTGCTCTCTTTGCAAGAATAGTTTATCATTTAAATAGAACTTTATGTATAAGTATCATTGTATGCGAAATAATCTTATCAAACCACCTGTACAATAAAATTACTGTTACGTTTTCAATTTTTTTTTATCTTTCCCTGTTTAGAATCGAAATAAACTTTCCATTATGTTTTTATTATTTAAATAGGTAAATAGAACAGTGATAATATCTGATTACTTGAATAATTTAGAAAACATATTTTAGTTTTAATACAAGTGGAAATAAAGGATTTTCGATGATATTTGAGAAGTAATATAAACTGGACTATTTGTTGGAAACATTGTTTTGTTCTGTGTGATAAGGCAATAAGTTAAATGATAAGATTGCAAGTTAATAATTATCCCATAAAACTTTTAAAAAGTCAGTTTTTGAAAGTGAATTAAAAATGATGAGAATTGTCATTTTAGTAAATAAAATTATCGAATATGTTTCTTTGTTTGATAAACGAAAAACTACGTTGAGTTTTAACAATAAATTTCCAATTCTATTTTCATATTCTTTGATAAGAAAATTTGACAACACAGATTAAATAAAATGTTCTGTTTTGCATTGAAGTTTTTTAACGAGCCTACTGGGTACAGAGAAATTTCTTTTATTCATTCATAATTCTCATTCGAATTATAAATATCTTCTGTTCATGATCGGAGAAATAATTATTATATTTTAATTCTGTGGAAAGGTTTGCTTCACAGTTTATTTAAGCAGCATCGAGTCTTTTACAAGAATAAATGGCCTCAATTTGGCGTAGCATCGTAATTGAAGATCGATATGTTTGTTTAAAAAACCTTTTTATTACAACCTATTCATGTTGAAAAGTATTTAAAAAGATTCATTCTTCATTTATGAAATTTGCGTTGTCTTTTTACGTCTTTATTAAATTTTTTTTGTCTATAATCTGAATAAATTTTTTTGAATAGGTAATATTTTATTGCATTTTCAGTTAAGTGCCGAGAAAAAAAAATTGAAAATGTATAGCTTAAATGTAATTTTCGCATGAAAATCCAGATTCTTATTTAAATAAATTCAAGAGACGATAATTCAATGCATGTAAGACGCAATTGATTAATGTGACATTTGTTGAAAAATAGATTGAATGTTAAAATATTTTAAGATATAAATCTTGATAAATTTATATTTCTTTATAAATAATGACCGGAATCAGGAAATTTCAAATTAATAAGGGAAAAATGCTTCCTCTAAATGAAGGGGAAGGTATAATCATTATCCATTAACCTCTTCGTCGTCCGTAATGTGTCTAGCGATTTCAAGTGAAACTTCTGCAGAGCGGTCATAACGCTCTTTAGGCACTTTTCTAAACTTTTAAAATGCTTTTAAAAGTTGACAAGTTTGAGTTTTTTTTTGCCTAATATAAAAAGAAAGAAAAACAGAAATTTTAGTGGGTAGGACAAAATGGCTAAAGGTTAAATATAAAATCATAAATAAAAACGAGTTATGAAAAATACTTTAGTAAAAAACTTTGAGATGAATCTAGTAATTATGATGAATACTATGAAAAGGAAAATGTTTCAATAATTCTAATAACGATTATCTTCAGATTGCTGTAACCTGAAGCGAAACTGCATTGTCGGGTTTTTTACAACATTCTTCGGAAGTTTTTAATATTTTGATAATTTAAAGCTGCTTCGTTTCTTAAAATTGCACCCAATCAGAATTGCTCAGCAATATAAACTGTAAACTTAATGAAGGAGGTGTGGAATTGCTTAGTCAAAAATATTAACACCTGTTTGCAACGAAACCAATGACTATCTCGGCACTTTTTCTATCTTGACAAAGATATCTCTTACTAACGTCTAAATAGCACATTGTGAGACACATGCTGGGCTTTGAAGGAAACAAGATAAGTGATGATATTTAAATTTCCTCCGATGAGTTTTATCGGCGATAAGTAAATTTAAACATTTAACGAGAACAAAATTCATGAAGTATATAATGACCATGAATGAGCAAACTTGTAGTGAAAACTTCTTCTGATTTTAGTTTCAAATCAATGAAATCTTGTGTAGCTCTGATCCATTTACTTAACTTCACAGCAGTGATTGTAGGAAAAAAACTACTAAAATGAAAGACAGCAGACTTCATATTACAATAAAAATTTGTGCAAGTTGGAACTTTGCAATGTGGATCGTTTGGACCAAAGCTGCTAAACTAGGTACACATACACTTTGTAGAGAAAGAATGGGCAGGTTGGAGAAATTTAAAAAAAATTTCGATTAATTAAAAAAATAACCTGAATTTTACCGTTTCTCAGCTGTAACATCCTGAAATATAATACAAAAATATTTTTTACACAATATTAAAATTTTAAAAAATTATCGCTTTAATAATGTAATTTTAATACATAAATTAATTTTCTTTTTTTATTGGTTTTAGAAGTTATTTTGAAAATATTTCCCAACAATTTATTGCACAAAAAATTTAAAAAGTTAACTTCAAGAATACGTTACGCGTGATTAGAGAAAATTAGCTTTTACCAACGTGCTGCTCACATGCTAACAAAAGCTCAAATTAAAATATTGTTAAATCTTACTGCAAATCAAATTTAGAAAAGTATAATTTCTGGCACTTAGCATAATTTTACTTTACGAAAATTATGTTAAATATTGAAGTAATTCATGGAACGAAATTGTGAGATATATATAAGATAAAAATACACGATATCCAATCGAATCAAATTCCAATACTTAGTTTCTAAATAGTTAATATTAGATATAATCATCTAGTAGGAAAAATGGTCTAAATAAAGAAAAGAATACTACTTTATGCAATCTGAATCGATAAATAAGCAGATGAATAACGTATTCTGAATTTTTATAGACTCTTGACTCAATAATTATATTTAGTAAAATATTCTAGAAATATTAATGATTTAATTAAGGAAATTTTGCAATATTGCGATTAAAAATGAGCGAGTTAGGGAAATTTAACCCTTTGCATTGTCTTCTCCCAAAAACTATTCAAGACAGTGCGTCACTTTGACATTGTATTTATTTTTTAAAATTTTAATTGTTAAAAATACCTACAGAATGGTAAAACAATGTAGTTTTATATTTCAGAAGAACTGAACTTAAAACTATTGGTATGTATTTATTCCTCTGAGCAATGAAACAATCCATAGAGTTAATGAATAAATATGAATTGAGTTATTCTTATGAGTATAAAGGGTTAATATTTATATCAGTATGTGATTTCAGACCATTTCATAAACAGTCTCAAAAGTATTCGCCATTCAGTGACCAGGGTTTACCTAAATATGGGTAATTGTTCTAAAACTGTGAAATAAAAGATTTCATAAATCAGTCAGAAACGTTTTTGTTTGATTTAAAAGTTTGAGTGCCAAGATTATTTCACTAGTAGGATTCTTTGAGACCAAATGAATGTATTAAGTTTATACTTCATAATTTTTTTCAAAAGTATATAGGGTTGTACGAAGTATTACTATTAACGTCTTTAAATTTTTTTTTAAACAATAAAACTAGGAACTGAATTTTACGACGAATGAAAGAAATTCTAGTTGAATACTTTTTTGAGATATTTTATTAACTATGAAAAAAAAAATTCTTGCGTGTACATAGAAAATTAATGGTGAAAGATTATGTTTTTCGTACTCATCTTTTTACAAGTTTTATTGCAGTAAAAAAACTTTTGTCATGAAATTTAATTTCTTTCGTTTCAATTTAAAGTTCAAACTTTACGAGATAGAAAACTATACAAATGCATGGTATAATGAACAGAAAAACGTGAGGCTTCTAAAGTAGAACAAATTATATGACTATTAAAATTTTAAAACTTAAAAATATTTCGCTGCAGACGCTATAAAGAGACCAATAAACATAAAAGTTTAACTACATTAGCTGCATAAAACCTACAATTTATTTAACTGTATAAGATATGCAACTGAAAACTTTAACAAACATTAATTATGGTTTATTAATTGATCACTAAAGACTGCAAGTATGAAATAACAGTATAACCGAACCTTGTCTATTTGTATAGGTATAAAAATAATTCTTTGGTTGGATTTAAAATCTTGAGATATAAAATAACTAAAACTTTCAGAGTTCATTAAATTAAACTTAAATATATTATTAAGTTTTGAAAATTGTTCAGTTTTAGACGTTAATTCTTTGTTCCATTTTTAAAAAATTAAGACTAATATTGAACGCATACATTCATTTCGCTTTATTTTTAAAGTATTAAGGCGACCAGGGACCTTTAAAATAACTTTTTGTAATTTTCATCTTAGCAATTTGAAATTTTACAGGCATTCAGAGTAACATTATAGGAGAAACACTTAAAATTTTAAAGCATTAAGTTAATTTATTTATTAATTACGGTGGTTAATATGATATAATATTAGAGATAAATAACGTTAATGAAAAATGTTCCAGGCGCTCCAAATTTGTTCGAAAGCACTCCAATTTTTATTATTACTTACTCTAATGATTTTTAAAAAAAAGTTTAAGTAGTTTTGAGTTATTATATTGGTTAATTTTGATATTTCGCACTCAAACATCAAGATTAATCCCGACTTTTGTTTCAAAAGGGTTGGGGTAAGTAATAAAAACTGGAGTGTTTTCGGATAAATTTGGAGAGCCTGGAACGTTTTTCATTATCGTTATTTATCGCTGTTATATTATATTAACCCTCCTAACTCATAAATAAATTAATATAATGCTTTAAGTGTTTTGGGGTCATCTCCTATAGTGTTACTCTGC
This sequence comes from Argiope argentata, assembly GCA_026289955.1. NCBI lineage: Eukaryota > Metazoa > Arthropoda > Arachnida > Araneae > Araneidae > Argiope > Argiope argentata. The sequence continues at coordinate 5,662,660 of JAOUZG010017606.1, read as the reverse complement.
ATGCCTGTAAAATTTCAAATTGCTGAGGTGAAAATTGCAAAAAGGTATTTTAAAGGTCCCTGGCCGCCTTAAAATGAATTATGTATTATTTTCTTAATTCAAAAATGAAGTTATACTTTTTTAGAAAGAATAAGTAGTCGCTGGCATGAATGGTATTTAAAACCAGTAATATACAAAAAAAAATAAAGTCAATTTCTACTTAGATCAACATTTTTTTATTTATTTTAGTTACCTTTTATAAAATAATTACAATTTAAAAAATTTTCAAAAGAATTATTTATTTTTTGCAAGAATTGAACTTTTGTTCTTCTCCATCACGTGAAAAAAATATTGAAGTATTCGGATTTTACAGATTGAGGTATTTCCTGTCGATTTCAATTTTCCTTTCAAACTGCTAAAACTCTATTGAAGTATTAAAAATGAATTAAATTTAATTAATGACTAAAAAATTGTATTAAAAAGGTATCTGAACTTGAGAAGATGAATTAAAAGTGTTACATAATTGGAGAGTGTGAACTAATATTAGGAGTTAAAAAAATCCCAAGTTTTTTATAAAGTATTCTAGAATTTTTTACAATTCTACAAGATATTCATCTAACTCCTTAAATTGTGTTTTGCGGACTATACAAGAAATTGTTTCAACTTCTTCACTGTTTTTATTCCTGAATTTTTCCTAAATTAGTTTCTCTATATTTATCAAAATCGTAGATTTTTGATTTCTGGAATGGATGAAACTTCTGGATGGCCGAAATATTACCAAGAAAATTTTACTGAGGGAACTTGTGACCATAATCAGCCATTCAAAGTATAAGTGCAAAGTTTTAGTATTTTATTTATTTCTAAGAAATTTAAAGAGGTTATTTTTAAATTTGAAGCATTATTAATCATTTTCATCTATGATTATTCATTTTCATTGCATGCTTTCCTGGTAGAGCTAGTATGCTTTCCTAGAAGCTGTAGAGAAGGTTTCTACCTACCATTTGTGTTAAATAACTTAAATCATCTTAAAGTATTTTAAATGTAATTTAATGATAAAATTTCTGAAATTTTTTTAATGTCATTTAATGATAAAGTAAATTTAAATGATGAAATTTCTCAATTTTACTCACTTATAATTATTTTTCCCGTATTTTAAGCATTAAATATTTCACTCACTTTATTGTATGGCTAAATTCTGAAATCTTGCAATTTAAGTTCTTGATAGAAATATACTATTTAAATATTTTAGAATCAATTCAATAGTTAATCATTAACTATTTTTAGAATTTTGTTTAAAGGCTGTTGCATGATTATCAATGTAAGAAAAAATTATTCAAAGATTACATAATATTTATAATTATAAATTACATTGTAAAAATTTAAAGCAATTGAATTGATTAAGATTCAGTTTAATAATGCATGAGTTTTTGAAAATTCTTATAAAATTTATTAATAAATTCATTTACGTTGTGAAATATTTTCTAAAATGAACATGGTTTGGCAAAATAAATTTAAATATCTAATACATTTTTTTAATTATAAGTAAGCTACTCACGTATTTTGAACAGAAACGTCAAATGTTAAATTAATCTGAATAATATTTTGAAAATTGGTGTGTACATCAGTTATAAAAAGAAGACATGTAAAAACTTCTAGTATTTTATTGTTAAAAAATAAATACAATTGGGTATTTCACACGCCCATTCTACTTCGTAGCTAAAAGTAATATCAGGATCTTTAGAGCTATAAAACCAAGTTCACGACAGAAAAAGTATTAATTTACAACTTGAACTGTACATTAAATAGGACGAACAAGCAAAACAGAATGAAAAAAAAGTAGTTCAGTCTATATACATATTCTTTTACTGCATCTCAAATGATAAGCCCTAGAAAATGATTGTGATACATCATACAATGATGGTCGAAAATTCCCAGTATCTATGTTTTGTACACATCAGTTATGGGATGGCCAATCATATTTTTGGGAGCGGCGCAGTTTCCTTCAATAACTTGAGGCTTGCGTGTCCTTTTCATCCACTGAAGATTTTCACCACATTCGATTTGATTATCTGGAAAGAGATAAGAAGAATAATTGAGATAACTATTAATAACAAAAGTACAAGCTATTAAAGTTGCTTATTTAAAATTAATTCTCGAAATGAAAAATAATTTTATTTCTTATATTTTAATATTGTGCAAGTTGTTTCAATTATGATAATGCAATAATCGTATCTCCTGAAGTTAGAAATAAGATTTCAGCATGGAATTTTTTAAAAAAAATTGTGCATAGATTTTAGATAATTTTAATAGATGAGTTTAGCATTCTGGATTTTTACATTGAACAAAACTTAAGTTGAATAAAATTTGAACCTTCGAATCTTTGCTGCACTAAGAATAAAACAAAAGCAAAAATAAAATTAATTTTGAGTCTTTTATCTGAAGTAAGCATATTAAAATGATTATATGTTTTCAAATTATTTGATTTTTTAACGTTGCATGAAATAAAAATAATTAAAATATTATTCAGTAAAGAAATTATTCTATCTGCTAATGATATACGGGCTTCAGATTTTTTTAGTGATTAAATCGACTGAAATTATTTTTTTTCTATGATATCCACTGAATGAATTCAAACTAAAAAATGCTCTAAAATTCATAATTAAAATATAAAAGCTAGAATCTGAATAAATTTTAACTTTCTAAAACTCTATATTAAAAATTACACAAAGGATTATTTCTAATTCAAGATAACATATCACAAAAATTTATAAACTAAAAACAATTAGATTTCAATTTCATAGCGTATGAATGCTTTTATGACATAAATATAAGTGACTTTTTCTTAGCAAAAGAAATATTTAATGCAGTTGATTTTGTCCTAAATTCAGTTGCTTCATTATTGGGAGAATCTAGCCATACAGCGAATACTTTAATTATAACAAACTATTTAGTTAAAATTATGCGAAACAGGAATTTATGCTTTAATTAAATCAACAGAAATCAGTAAGAGATGTCACTAGAATTCAAATCTGCTGAAAAATTCTTATGTTTACAAGTCTCTTAATCTTAATAGAATGTGTATTAATATTATGTTCCATCGAATGTTGTCACTTAAAAAAAGATATTTTTTATTTTAATATGTTAATAAAATACTAATTAATTAATTCAAAAACTGTACAAAATATGCTCTGCGACTGTACAGATGTCTGAGATAAAAATTTTCTACATATTCATGAACGTGTCTTATCATTATCTGATAAAAGTATGATCTTTTCCCACGCCCCTTTATTAATAAAATGACTTTTGATGCTTGACCTTGAAGCGTCCTTTATGCAAAATTTAGTTAAAAATACTAATTTTAAATTTCATTCATAAAAAAAAATTGAATGATGTAATAAAACCCAGGTAATAATTATTTTGCTTTGAAAAAGAAGAAAAAAAAAAGTTTGAGATTTCTTTCGTATTGTTTGTAAAAAAAATGTATAAAACTGTGTATTTTAGAGGAGACTTTACTATCGAAAACGAGCATTTCTAGGACAATTTCTTATTTGAGTAGCAAAATATTATTTTTATATTGTAAGTATAAAGGAAAACATGCTTTTTACTATTATTAAATTCCCATTAGATACTTACGATTTTACCTTTCATTAATTGAATCAAATTTCTTCCTTTGTTCACATTTTATTCTCTACGGTTTGGTAGATGTTCATCAGGACTATACTATTATAAAAGCAACGAACTACAATCCAATAAATTATTTGCTATTGATTTAATTTAAATTAAAAAAAATTAAGGTATTAATTCTCTTAAATTATTGTGTATACATTTTAAAAAATGACTTTTTATTGATATAATTCAAATTTGACATAACTTTTATACATAAATATGAATGAAAGTCCTCAGTAAATTTAAAACTTATTACATATTGGTGTTATAATAATAAACTAAAATGGCAATTAATAGTATGTCCTTTATTTATTTTATTGCTGATGACTTTTACAATTATTATATGTAGATTTTAATACTGAAGTAATGTATATAACTTTTTAATAAAAAGAGAATTATTTTTCGAAATAATAGTCGGAAGAATGAAAATAAAATTTATTATTAAATCACAATGAAATTATTTAACAAACTCTCTAACAGGTTTGTTTGGTGATTAATCATGGGATTAATATCTTAGGAACGAGCGTTTTAGGAATAAAATATATAATTCATAAAATTAGATAAAAGTCCCAACCTTATTATAGTTATAGCATTAATTCTCTTATGTATTATCTAAAGTTATTAATTTTGACTTTTGTACAAACACCTGAAAATTGAATGTCCACATATTCAATTTGTTATATATGAAGATATTAAAACAATTTTAAATCGAATGAATTTTTTACTATATTTTGAAAGATGACAATTAATTAAATATATGAATAGAAATATACATACCGAAAAGCAGAACTTTAGTCAGCCTTTCCCAAACTGGTTCCCATGTCTTTTGCTCTATAGTTTTCAGCTCGTTTCCAGAAAGTATGATTTCTATTAGGTTAGGCATATCTTCGAAGAAATTTCCAGGCAAAGAAGTGATTTCGTTGTAACTGAAAAAATAAGGTATAAACACATGAAACATCTGAGACAAATTCTACAATTACATGAAAAGAATGATTTGGAGTGAAAGAATATTCTTATATCTTAAATGCAATATGAGCAAAAAAAAGTTGATTAGAGTACATTGAATATTAAAAGGAAATTTATTAAGGAATCATTTTATAGCTAACTAACACTCAAAAGTATTGATTTTGAAAACTAATTTAAAAAAATGAGATCGAAATCTGTGTCTTGCTTCTATTTTTTTTAAATACTGATTCCCCAAATAAAGGTTCAATACTATCTAAGACTTTTATCAAAATTGAAGCTGGAATCGAATACATAAATATACAAAAAATCAAACCTAAATAGCTTTTATTACAAAATTTTATAAAAAAAGGGAAAATTTAAGTAAAAAGCAATCCTTTTACCTTAAATCCATTCTCATCAGGTGTGTAGCTGGTTTCGGAAACATTGATCTGGAAACTTTCTTGATTCTATTGTCCGCCAGAGATATCACTTTCAATGAAGCCAGATTGGCGAAAGCATGTTCTTCCATATCGGATATATCATTAGAATCTAATACCAGCTTTTCGACATTGGGCACTTTCTCATTCAACCAGGTATCCTCCACCTTTTCCACATGGTTGGACTGCACATACAACTCGTGCAATCTGGTCAGTTTTGCCAAGGAGAAACGATCTCTGCTTTTGATGTGGGACTGTTCCGCCACGTTTAGAACATACAGGGAGGCATCCAGCCCTTTGAAGGCCGGTTGGGAAAATCGCAGATTCGACTTCTCAACCCTCATCTCTTTTATTTTCAAACCATCGAACAGGTCACTGGGTAGGAATTCCGGAATGTGGATGGCGTGCAGAAGAACGGTGTGAACTTGGTAGTCTTTCAGAATTCGAAAAGCCTTGATCAGGAGGTGGCTGGAATTGAAATTTGCGCAGACCACTTGAAGACCAAAAGGCAGGCGCTTGCAAGAGCACGGACGAAGATCATCTGTGTAGGGGCAGCCCGTGGGCAAAGCAAAACCTACAGCCAACAGAGTTAGAAGTGAAACAATTACTGGAAAAGTAGACATTGTAGAAGATTCGTTAGAAGTCTGGGTGCTGAGTAGACAACGTTACCTATCACTGTCTGAAACGCAAAATGATCTGGATTACTCTTGCTCGGATTTATCAGCCCGCGATTCAAGTCGCAAGAGAAAGATAAGGATGATTTTTGAGAGGCCTGTGCCGTCTTGTCAATATTATAGGCTACTTGGTGTCATATCATTTGTCTAAGATCATTGATAAGCTCCTGACTTATTGATGGGACTCCACAGCAGGATGCGGAACGGGCCGGTCTTTAATATTGACATTGCTCTTAAGACGTGATAATCTGTCACAAAATGTGTCGCAACGGCTGTGGGAATGAAAAATAATGAAGGGGGAGGGGGAGAATAGACTCGTATTCTTCTAGTGTTATTCAAGGTTTTTGATTGACATTTGGTGTCAAATATCAGGCAGTTTCTATTAAAAGTTTAAAAAGCCAATAAGTAATAATTCCGGTTTATTTATCATGTATTATCTAATACTGAAAGGGATTCAACATTGACAGGTGTTATTCTACCTGACATTGTAAACATATCGCTTCATATGGTACAAGTGGAACAACGTTTTCTTAATATACTATCGTACCAATTCTTTAAGATAAGTGAAGTAATTTTTTCTTCCTTCGTTGGTTGTTTTGCGTTATGATGAAGTTTAAAATTATATAATAAGGATTTGTGTAAATAAAAATAAATATGGATTTTTAATCTTGGCCCATTCAATTTTTAATCAAATTAAATTTTGATTTTTTCAAATTAACTTCACTTTTCCATAATACATGGTTATAAGAATGTAAATTTTCCTTAATATTTACATGCGATTTACCTTAATTTCATTGTTCTTTTTTATTTTTGTTTAAATAGGATATGTCTGAATATTTAAAACACTGTGTAGAAGTATTTAGAATAATAACCATAAATTCTGATTTCATTATTATTTAGGTTTAGTTTATATTCTATAGTTTATATTTTTATTGGTATTGTTAATCGAAATTTGTCTATCTGGATTTCACGTTTGAGACTTTTTGAAGTAGATTTTTTAAAGCAAAGAAATATAATTTTATAGCTATATGCTTTGCTATTTTTTGTGCTTTTGAAATCTTGTATTTTATAAGATGTTATTAGAACTATCACTCATTTTAATCCTTAAATATTTCTTGTATCTTTGGTCAAAGAAAATCTTTATATATTGATATTGCTCAAAATTACAGATTTGTTTTGGTATATTATTTTTTATAATTGTGATATTAATTTGGTCGACTATATTCTAAATTTTGCTGATTTAATTTTTTTTTATATTTCCATATTTTAAGAATATGATTGAATTCTGATGAACATCAATAAGACAAACTTTTTTTTCATATTTTTCACATTCTTCAAATTTTTTCTGCTCGTATCTTTTCAACTTCTGAAAATTAGAAGGGAAAAAAAGAATTTTTGTTTAAAGTAAAATTAAGTTCAGAATTTTATAAAATAATGCATTATTAAATTAGCATAATTAGAAGAATTATAGGGCACAGAGAAAAATAAAGGGGACACAGAGGGAGTTAGGCGGTAAATTCAATTTTTTAAAGAATTTTTTTTTACCATATTTAAATTTCAAGATTTGAATCATTACTGAATAATGAAATAAGTATTAAAAAATAAATGCATTGAACCTTCATGATAAGCGATTTTAATCATATCTAAAAATATAATATTGAATCGCCGAATGTATTGCTTAGCGCAAAACTTGAGAATGGTTCGACCAATTCGGCTAATTTTTTTTAATAATACCGTTAAGATACGAAGAAAGTTCTGAGAGAGAGGGAGAGAGAGAGAGAACGGAAAAAGTGCGAGGAAAATGCTAAAAACACAATTTTTCTTACTTTCCCGCCAAAAAACTTCATTTCCCCATCTTCAAATGAGTAAACTTCAGTTTCTTTTCTCAAGCTAATGGGGTTAGGCTTAACATGTTCTTGACCGATTATTTTAAACGTATCTATTTATTTTCTTAGAGCTTGATGCATTAAAAATTAAAAATTGTTAATCAAGCAACTTTTTGAAATAATTTTGAAGTACCTTTTAATTAAAATAAAACAGAAAAAATTAAAAATTTCTGTATTGCGTAACCCCAACTGGTGCAGAAAATTCACGTATTTGCGTTACCCCAATTGACGTTGCAAATTCATGCATGTGCAGTGTGTTGTAATTGTTGACTGCTGTGTTTTCATTTTAATTAAAATTTTTAAAAATGTACATATTATATTGTTGTAGCTATCTCAATTTCGATCGATAAATAAAAATAGAGATTGCATTCCACATGATTTTAAAGATATACGGATTTGATTTGCTCTTCTGCTTTATTTCAGGTAGCACTGTAAATAAATTGTTTTTAGATTAGTTATGTGATTTTCGATGTGCACGAAATTGCGGATAAAAGCTAATCCTAAGATAAATAAAAACATGAGAGCATGCCAATTATATATATTTTAGTTTAGTGGTGTTGAATGCTACGTTTAAAGCCTCATTCATTTAAATCTCCAGATATTCTTCTGTTTTATCATTAATTGAAAAGCAATTTGAAATAAAAATTGTGTCCTGTTAAATTTTCATGAAAATGTTTCCTGGGAACAAAATAAATTTCGCAGGTTCTTGTAACACCGTAGTTAATATAATGCGCATGCTCAAAAATTTTCTTGAAAAAAATTGCATGATTCTGTTATTTCTACTTACATTTTTTCCAAATATTAAATAACCCTTAATTTTCTTTAAATAATATGTTTTACAACATTAAGCAATTTTCAGGCTATTGAATATCTCAGAGATTTCAATCATGTTACAACTGAAGGGCAATAGGATTTAAAGGATTTTTCCAAATTCTTGCATGAATTATACAGTATTTTCTATAATTTTGAGACTTCATATTTGATCATAGTGTCCTATCAAACTTTAATTTATAATATTTACAGGAAATGTCTAGTCAATCGTAGATTTAAATGATTTTGCTTCTTTTACAATTATTTTCCACTACTTTAAATTCTAGAGACTCGCCTAAGAAATTTGGCGGAATTCTACAATATTTGGCGGTTTTTCGCTGCCGCCCGTCTAACGGAAAAGTACCGAGATATGGATCCAAATAAAAAAAATAATTTATAATTAACATTTTGCAATATAATATTCTTTAAAGGCAATTTTAAGAACGTTATTGAAATGAACGAATGAACGTAATATTCGGAATCTAGGTACTATAGGTAAGAAGACAAAACAAACAAAAAAAAACTAAAAATTATTATAAGTTTTTGGATAATAAGCAAAAATGTTTTTCCCAGATTGATAAATCCTTTCCGTAAGGCTAATCTTTTAATAGAAGTAAGAACCTCAAATCACGTGGTCTGTCACGCCTTAAAGGCTTTGATGTTTCGTAATTGTCTTAACAATGACTTGTCACACAAATCGAGATTATTCTTTGCGGAGAAATAGCTGAGAGAAACTTTGCGTCGTACTCGCAAATTAGGAAAAATATATTTTATCATAAGTTCACATGCATAACCTAAAAATATGTAAATAAATTTTTAATATATCAGTTACAGAAAAATGATATTGACTATTCAAGTTAAGAAAACTCTGCATGGAAAATAAACGTTAAAAATAAAAATAATTAATAAATGATTTTTAAAAATAGATACGAAACTGTATTGTATTTACCATGATAAATAATTACACATCACATAATATACTTTATTATATATACATTAAATTCATTATGAAGAAATTTAAATTTAATTATTCTTCTTTTAGAATTTAATACATAAACATGAAGATTAGCTGTTGTTGGCAATGAATTGAAATTGTCAGACTGGCAGTTTTTCTTGAACCATCCCCAAGTATGTTTTCATTTCTTACGAAAAAACTGGCATTTCCCGTGATAGACATCGATCCATTGCTGTTGTGTTTTAGGGTTACCTAATACTGGTTCCGAGGTTACTCAAAAAAAATGTTAACTCAAAGGTATTTTTATATTTATAAAATATTTTAAAAATAGCAATATACAAATGCAAGATAACCTATTTCTTAACCCTATATTAAACCTATTTTGTTTAATATAAGATAACCTATACTAAACAAAATAAATGTGACATTCAATTAATTTGATTAATTATATTCGTTATAAAAAATAAACTTTTGAAAAAAAAGTCTGAATTTTTAAAGTTTGATCCTCAAAAAGGATTAAGATACAGTTAGATTTTTACCACTTTCATAGCTTTCTAAGCGTAATTTGGGGAAAGTTGTTTAATATTAAACCGTTCTGTTGACTTTCATTCAATAAGGATTACAATATCTTTATACGGTTTCCTCTTTATAAGTAAAATTATGGTCAAATCAAAGAATTAAGAAATAAACTGCTGATATATATTTGACTAATTTCCTTCTTACAACTTGCACTTTCGGAAATCATCTGTTCCTTGAATAATTCAAAATTGCTTGTAATTTCGGAATGATGGAATATTGCGTTTTTTTATCAGTTCTATAACTTAAATTAAACTCATTTTATTTTGATATCTTCCGCTTAAATCAGTATTAAACCTAGGTGCAATAAAGTATTACATATTATAGTTAACTAAAATGTGCCGAATTTTATTCATTACATCTTTTAAGACCATTTCATTTCCTTTTCAGTATTTGTCATCTTTTTAAAGTCAAGGACTTGGCAGAGCGAAACAGTTCCTTTTAACAACCTAAAGATGATGCAACTGAAGATACTGGTAAGATTTTCCCTGAAATATAAAGCTTTATAAAATCTAAACCGAAGTGATGCTGATCATTCATACATGATGTCTTAATTACTATTTTTTAGAGGATAGTAAGTTTTAAGTGCTGAGACTCGATAGGATTTACTATTCAAATTAAAATTACATAATAGTTGCTTCGTTTTTACCTTTCTGTTTCGTTAAAACAACAATTCGTAATGCTAACTTCTTCAATCAGCTTTAAGTGCGAAGTTCTGCAATATAATCAAATCTTCTCCAATGATATCACAGTTGTAATTTTGGTGTGTCTTGTTATAACCAGCTGGACGTGGTCATTTTATTGCTGCTATAGGCTTCTGTAATCGAATGGAGAAGTGAACTTCGATAGTTCCCTGTCCTCGATTTGGTCTTTCGGATTAGGAAATTTTAAAGATTTAAACTGATAAGCAATTTTAATCTATAATTCTTTGAAATTTATCTGTGCAATCTTGATGTAAAAATTAGCTATTTGTTTTTTTGTTTTCATATCCTATGAAATATATTTAAAAGAAAAGTGCTCATCCTCAATAAGCAGAATTGATGAAATTAATTACATAGTTTTTTTTTGTAATATTGGTATTAGTACTTGTCTCAATATAGTACTTCCAACATCACTTGAAAATGGGACGGTAATATTTATCGTATGTGTATACTCTTTAAGATAATTATAGGAATATGGAAATCTATTTCTTTTAGCATGTAAAAAATTCTTTCGAAAAAAGTCATCTTTTTAATTAATTAATATATATACTATTTATTATACCAAATAATCACATTGTGCATTATTATTTCATTGGTCAAAAACAATTTTTTGAAATTAAAAATAAGACTCATAAAAATTTTAATAAATAATAAAACAGCAAATTTAAAAAAAATCACATACATTTAAAAATAATCAATACTTCTCAGTGAAAATGAAACTATATACAGAATTCCTCATATCAAAGAATTATTTTTGAAATAGAAACTTGATAATTCAATTTCCAAGAAATCAGATATTGCAAACTCATTCCGACATATTACCATGGAAACATTATTTTACTTTTAATATAAAAAAGGGGGATTCCTCTTCCATGTCACCCAGGAAACGCCTTGATAAGAAACGAAGAAGCCAAGAGGATTTCCTTTTCGAACAAACCAGGGACACTTACCCATCATCTGCCAGTATCAGTGGCTGTGATTGGACGACTCGTGTGGGTACGAATGTTGTTCAGCTATCGAGCTATGTGGTTTAAAAGTTGAATCAGTTGATTCATAAAAGATAAATTTAAAAAAAATCGTGCATTTACCTGCAACAGACCTTGATTGAAGAGCTAAATAAAAAAATGGCGATAAGATAGGCTTTTTAGGGTATTTTTACTTTTATACTGATTTTTACTTCTAAGTCTGGATTATAATCTGATAATTTTGCTTCTCAGAATGAGCAAATTATATTGCATATAAAAGGAAGCAATAGTTTTATCTCTCGTAGATTCGCTTAAAGGTATCATCAACTTCTGGCAGTTCTGAATTTCTCAATTCAAATTAAAGTCCATTAAAAATATTTAAAAATATAAAAAATCCCAAACATCTAATGTTTTATGTAAAAATTTGTTTAGTTGATTATATTAATTTTTTAATGAAAATATCAAGATAACAAAAGAAATTCGATATTCTATTCAGATCACATCATTTAACATAAGAAAAAAGTTCGTTTTTTTTTTTAAATGATATATTTTTAGTGCTATCCAACTAAATTATGAATCCAATAAAACAAAAAAAGCAGTTCAAAGTTGTGCTTTTTAAAAATAAAAACCTATTCATAAATATTGTTATTTATAAATGTGTAAAAACTTTTACGATTGAATTAGGAATGATTTTTAAGAAATTAAACTATATACAGTGGTTCAAACAATTGAGAGTACACTTTTCTTTTATTTGATAAATCCACATTTCAATATAAATAACACATTACCGATATGTGCAACATGTTTTTATTTTTACACATAACAAATAGTTTAATTTACTGTAACAATAATGAACAACTAACGGAAAATATCTAAACTGAAGAGTATCAGAAACATTTTTAATAAAAGCCTCAAAATTTGAGAATTTATCAACGAAATTTGAATGAAAATAATTCCAAATACCGGGCACGTAACGTCAAAATGTGGCGTTTTTTCACTAAAAATAACAGTTACACACATCACTACAGTTCCCCAACATCAATGTCATTGAAAACCTGTGAGCCACACTTGAAACAGTAACACAAAACTAGAAACAAAATCTCTTTAAAACAAGCATGGCTAAAAGAATGAGGTAAAATATCTTCCAGATACCACTAAAAATTGGCCGAATCGGAACTAAGACGTTTTGAGGCCATTATAAAAGCCAAAAATACCTGCAACTATATATTGACACTTTCTTTCTATGCGCTATATTATAAAAAATTTTTAGACAAAAATATAAACAACATAAAAAAAACTGGGTGTGTTTAGTTAAAATGCTTCAGATAATTTTCGTTTAAGAAATATTTTGTTGGTTGTTCTATATTTTTACTGTGAATGAAACTATTTGTTATGTGTAAAAATAAAAATGTTTACACTTCTCAATAATGTGTTATTTATATTGAAAGTTGGATTGATCAAGTAAATGTAAGGTGTTTAACGTACTGTATAAATTTCTCTGTAAATGTTAGAAACGTTATTTATTTTCGTACAACTGGATTCATTCCCATACGATGTCCCCAATAAATAATTAGAACTCCGAAAGAAATTATATAATGTTAGCAAAGCGAAAACATTCTCACATTTTGTTTGCCCGTTAAGTAGTATTTATGGGTCACGTTTTTTTAACTGTTCAAATCCCGAAAAATAGAGGTGAGCAGAGACGCTCGACCTGGCTAGTGTTGACTCTTACTGATTAATGGCCATTCAGTAAAAAAGATAATTTCCTTTATCGCTCGATGTTATTGTTTGTTAAGTGGCAAATTATCGTTCGTTCAGATTTTTTATCGACGGGGAAGCATTCTCATGCAAATAAATGAGTGTCCTTATCTTGTTATTTACTTTCAGAATGCAACTTTTTGAGAGGTTACGAGAGTATGCACTTTTTTTGCGCGCGAACTTCCTTCGCCAAGAAATTTAAGGTACAAAGTCCTCGTCGCTGAAACAAGAACAAGATGCGTAATGGCATCATTAATTGGAATTCTAATCAGTTGTTTTTTTAGTTGTATTATCAGTTGAAAAAATAATCGGTTTTTGAATAAGTTCATCATCTCGAATCAAATATTATTTGTAACTTCAAAAGCAAATTTTGAATTTTTGGTTTTTTACTTTACGTTTAATTTAATTTAAATTATCTTAAATTGTTTTGAAGTTAAAGATAGAACAAAATAGAAAAAACGTTTTGCTGATGTTTTTATCTTGTCAGAACATGCTGCTTGCTCTGTTTGGGATGAGGGTTGTGGCGTCAACAAAAATCTGTAGGTGAAAAATAAAAATTTTAATCTATAGGCGGAAAAAAAATAAGTTAATGACTACAGCAAATAAAACCTAGAAAAAATGTCATTTTGAGCACGTGATTATATGAAATGAAATAAATAGGAAATGGGATATATTTTTTTAAACAATCAATGCGAGACAAATTTTTTTGAATCGTTTGCAATGCTAAAGTGACTCTTTCAATGAAACCATTAAAGTGAATAAATATATAACTTGCACGAGCAGGTGGTGCTAGGTAGTTCAAGAAACGATGTTCTGACATGATATATTGAGATATGCATAGCAGATTTCATTTTCTTTATTTTTATTTTTATTATTGTTTTTCTGGTCAATTTGAATTTTTTTTTTCGATAAATTAAAATCTAAATTTAGGACTCCTGACATTCTAAGTCAACTTGAATAAATCCTTGTTATAATTAAGTTGTTATTATACATTTTCCCTTTCTGTCCAATATATCTATCCAGATATATGGTATAAAACTTTATAAGCCGATCTATACGTTGTATTTATTTTATATAGACTAATTTATTTTATAAATTTGATTTATAAATTAATATTTATTTGTTTTTTATTTAAGGAAAAGAGATGAAATATCCTTCTCATAATAAGACAATTTAAGTTAATAAATGTTTTAGTTATTACACATATGTGCAAAATAAATAAGTATACTTGGCGTTCTATAGCTATATTTAATGAACATAAATTTTCTAGAATGATAATTTAACTCATAATAATTATAGTTATCTATAATCATAATTAATAATGTAGGCTTATTATACCGAATCTGTTTATTTAACTTTCGTGTCGAAAACTGGTAAATGTATTAAATGTGATATTATCGCTCTTTGTTTTAATTAGCAACATTTTATATTGATTTATCATTTTTTTAAATTTATGATAATGAATAATGCTTTTCATCAGACAAAAATAGAATATTTAATCGGAATATATTGCTATAATTTTTTTTAACTTTTTCAGTACTTTCCTCGTTTGAAAGAAGATTTAAAATGTTGCATTTCTTTGATAAGAATCCGCGATAAACCACTTCTTCACACGAATCTTCTTGTGGCAAAAGATAATGCGTGTCTCTTAGAGACTGGTGCAAAATCAGGCTGCCACTTTTTAGTTTTTCTCACTAAAAAATAAAAATAAAATTCTGAAAAGGAACTACTTAGAATTTCATTTATTTATTTCATTTTTCTGAGTATTCAAAATAAAAAAAAATTATGCCTGATATATTTTTTTATTTACATTGTTACTTAAACTTAATTTTTATCTCAATTTTAGTGCTGATAACAGGTTAAAATATTTGTAATTTAATAGTGAAACTAAGAATTATAATTTTAATTAGTATAATCAGAATGATTAAAGGCTTTAATTTGAATTATATCAGGAAATAAGATTAAAATTTTAACAATTTTATAGTAAATGATGCAAATTTTTCTTCTGGAAAATTGATTAAATGTGTGAAAGCTGTTATATCCCCATTAAAGAAACACTAAAATTTAGGAAGATATGCATAAAGAGTATAAAAATATTATTTAAATATGTATTTACTGATACCGTGACCTTTTGCCTTTGTAAAAAAGGCAATATTGTATGCATATAAAGGATAAAAATTCTTTTAAAGAATTGGGTAAAGCTACACCTGTTTCACCATGCCACAAAATAGAAAATAGCTATGACGCTCTTTATTAAATAATGGAATGAAATTGTTGAAACATTATTTTATTCTACATTCAATATATCCTCAAAAGTATCTAGATTGTAATTTTTTTTGAAAGATGTTACAATGTAGTCTTTAAAAGCTAAGATATTTTAGAAGTAATTCATATGCATTTAATGCTATTTACTTAGAAAAAAAACCTCATATAACCCATGCAATCTGTTTCTTTCTATATGTATAATTTTCGTTTTTGCTCTATAATCAGGAGATTTATTAAATTTACACACAAAATAATATTTAAGAAAACAACGAGAAAAGAACTAATATTTGCACAAAAAAAGTCACTCAAGCAAATTTGATTTGAAGCAAAAGATCTGTAATTTTTTAAAAAAAAAATGCCTTAAAAAGCAGGAGAACCAGTTAAGAATGTATTCTAATGATCTTTGATTAACAGTAGGATCGGATTTAAAATCAATATGAATGAACAAAATGTTTACCAATGGAGAAATGTTACTCTGTCAATAAGTGAAATTAAGAAATTTTTAACCATTGAAATTATTTACTATCGTATAGATTTATCTATACAATTAATTCATTATTTATTACTTTCAATGCGTTATTTGTAAATGTTATTTTTTTTTGAAAAAGGAAATTAATAACAAGCGTTTCAGATTATTCGATATTACATTAGTGACTAATTATTCAATAATTAATTATTCAATACTAAGAACTGCAGGAAAAATTTCGGGTGTATTTGATAAAGATTGAGAATGACTTAAATTATTTCGGAATTTATTTTAATTTCATACCAAATGCTAAATTGTGAAATGAAAGGAATTAAATCAAATTACCTATGCGTATCACTTCCTAGTTGGTTCATAATCACAACTCTTGATGAAACATTTTTGGAGTCCAAATTTTTTAAGGACCGATATATATATATATATTTTAAATTTGGCATAGTAATTGAAATTAATATAAACAACTTAAAACCCTTTTTAAAAATTGCCAAGTATTCCTAAGAAAGTTTCCAATATCTTTTATAATAAGGTTTCTGAAAAATGTTATAATATAAAAAGATTTAATTCATTGACCTTGATGGTGTTGCGAATAATTCCCACACAAGAACAATGCGAAGATGCAGACTCTATTACCTATGAAAATACGTATTGAATATTCGCCAAAATAAAATAATTCACGGCGAATTGATTCTATTTACTCCTCTAATCTCGTTTAACAGCAAAGCTTTGGTATGCACATCGGAGAGAAAATATACTCTCTCAAGCTAAGCCAACCAAACGTGGCTTGTTTACCGAACTGATCTGATCCCCTCCTGAAGCCTCGCCTTTTAAATAGCATCCCACTAAAGTGGGCGGGGCAACCGCGCAAACGTCTCGTTCATTGCACATAAGTCTAGATATTTCTCCTACATTCCCTAAGAACAAATCTTTATTTCTTAGCTTCTACTCCACATTTTAGTGTGTAATAAAACCCATTATCGAACACATTATACCGCCAACTCAGATACATAGCCAAATGAATCGAATATGGGAATCTTCTGTTGTAAATATCCTTAGAACGATCTTTTCTCTCTGTCGTGCGATTCCATTACAATTATTTTTACACAATTAAACAATTTACAAATATTTGCGGTATTTGCACATTAATTCATGTACATTTAAAATGTTTACATCTAATTTATACAAAATTTATAACACTAGTATAAAAATCTCATTTTGTAACTTAATTTACTGCTTTCTTAATTTCTTTTAAGTTTTCTTTAAAAAATATTTGAACATTTTAAACAAATTTGTGATTATTCTTTGTAAATAAACAATAAAAAACGTCCTTTGTTTGAATATTGCAACGAAAACGTCTTGCAAATGCTGCCTGACCCAGAAGTATCCCAGAATGCTCTAGAAAAGAGGAAAACAAAATCCGATACAAAATATCCCTATCAACGAAGGGAAGGGTAGTGCTTAATATATCTTTAGTTCAATAAACTGATGAAGGTTTTTTTAGAAATTCAAGTGTTCAACATAAGTGGAGGAAATGACCATGATTGGACGATTAACAGAATATTCTTCAAGTGGAGGAAATAAATATTTTAGATTGGAATTATAGAAAAACGTATCATTCAATGAAGAGAAGTTTTATCTTCCGATATCGACGTATTTTAAGATCAGCTCCAAAATATATGTTGATATGTAATAGAAATTCTTTTGGTAAGAAATCCATTCATCCGTAAGAAATTCAATAAGAAATCCATAAGAATTTGAAATTGGTAAGAAAGCCATATTTATGAAGTAGAAGAAGTAATATAGACTTTTGATTTTAAGACAAGGCAAAATAGTTTGTATAGTTTGTTTTTTTTAATTTATCACAAAATAAAAACTAAAATCAGTTTAATAATGAATTTGAAATGTTATGAAAGTTCTAATTTTAATTATTTAATATAAAACTTTTATTGAATAAAAAATAAAAAATTGCTTAGTTTGATGAATTTAATTCTTTATAAAAGCATAGAAACCTATTCTTCAATTAAAATTAAATCAATAATGTCCAATAATATTTTGATTTTGATTTTCTAACTCATAGTTTCTGTCTTATTTTATGCTTTGTAAACTTTAAAATCTAATTCACAATCTCAGCTTATTTTGCATTAGGATTTAGATAATTTTATGATAACTGGTTTTGTATTCCAACAAGTGCCGTTGAACTTTCAATCATTCTCTTCAAAAAATGAACGTTTAATAATAAATTAAAATAATTTTATCAGGTGCCTTTAGAGACCACATATTTCCTGGATGATACTGATTATTTATTTTAGTTATAACATCTCATTTACATATAAATTGAGACCATGAATTCTTCAAATTAGTAGTAATTAAAGCCGCATTACACTATCTTGCATGTACTCTATCCTTTGTGTCATCTTCATGGTGACCAGTCCCATTATATAAATGGTGTATTAAAAACGTAATATCCAATTAATCCACTTTTTAATTTCACGGTATTGCACTGTCTCTTTTTTTTTATTCTTTTTCTAAACTACATTATATCGAATTCTTCTTCTTTAGCTTTAATCAAGTTTTAAAAATCACGTGATTAAATATTGGATGAAACAATTAAAATAATTTTTATTTCCGAGTAACAATCCAATCTGTTACTGGAAATTAATCCAATATTTATATATTTTAAATATTCTTAGATAATTTGCAGAATTATTAAATTCTATAATTGAAAGGGAAAAAAATTATCTTAAAAAGGTATAAAATGTATTTTTGTGCAATAATAAATTCGGAACCTGTCGCGGTGAAACAAAATTGTTTTTAATTAAAATTTTGAAATTTTGCTCCGTTATTTACATTCTCTCCCTCAAAGGTAAGTTTGTGCCAAATTAGATAATTATAGGTCAAACTGTCAAAACACCAAAATATACATACAGATAGATTCATCTTAATTAGAAGTAAAGACAATAATATCGATCAATATATTCGGATGAAATTCCTTTTGTAGCTAGCTGTTTTTATATTTCAAACTGGTATTCCAGAAACTCTCTATTAATAATCTTTTAAACAAGGAGATACTCCTATTTCAATAGTATTTTTATAATCAAGATGGAAAATCAATCACGATATTTCCATCATAACATTACTTTATCTATCATTAATCAGATAATGATAAAATTAAGTCCATCTAACGTCTTACGGATAAACTATTTTTATTTCGTATCAAAAGATACTTTAATACTAAAATTAAATTAGTACATCGCATTTAATATGAATCTTGTGAGGATGAGTTGCTCTTAATATTTGTTTTAATTTTAATAATATTAGTATAGAGCCAAAAAATGATTTGTTCGTCAAAATTTGTATTTATTTTGTTTTGATATTCATAAATTAATATTTATTACTGGTAAGATATTTCTAAAAACAAACAGTTAAGAAAATTTCTATTTTGATTATTCCATGAATATTATAAACCATTTATAAAACTCAGTTAATTTCTTGATAATTTTTAGGGCTGCCATTCCATGCAAATGTGTCATTAAAAGAGGGGAAACCGAATTTACTTTTTCAGCTTTCAAATATTATCGAATTATTCATCAAAATCAGCTTTTCACATAAAGTATATATGTGTTTCGAAATTTCTCTTATATACGGCGATAATCGAAAAAAATAATCATTAATTAATGGTGAGATACCTAAAATGACAATGAAGTTTTTGATAATTGATTTAAAATAATTCAAAACAAAGGTAATCGCAGCGGTATTTGAATTAAAATTAAATTACATTTAAGTAAAGATTTAGACGCATGCATTTATAATATTATTGTTAGGAATTTTGTGTAAATAAGATGTGAATATTGTAAATATGCATGAATTTTTGAGTAAATATTTGTAAATTGTTTAATTGTACAAAATTCATTGTAATGGAATCGCGCATCAGCGAGAAAAGACCGTTCTAAGGAGAGTTACAACAGAAGTTCTTCATATTTCACTAATTTGGAGATGAAGGCGTGTTTGTGACGTTTTTAATGTACTCTAAAAATGTGTAGTAGAAGCTAAGAAATAAGGATTTGTTCTTAAGGAATATTAGAGAAATTTCCAGACTTGTCTGGAACGAGCGAGAGCTTTCCACGGTTGCCCCGACCACTTTAGTGGGACGCTATTTAAGATGCTATAGCTAAAGAAAGCGTCTTTTCTCTCGTTGTCGCGTGTTCCATAGCTTCACTGTTACCTGAAATTAATAGACTCAGTAGAAGTCATTCGTTGTAAATTAGTAGTTTGTGTTGTGCATATTTAATACACGTTTTCCTTGACTATAAAATTGGCATCTTCTCGTCGTTCTTGTGTAAGGATTTTTTTCGTAACAATATAATTATTATTTAACATTATGCTT
Organism: Argiope argentata; assembly: GCA_026289955.1. NCBI lineage: Eukaryota > Metazoa > Arthropoda > Arachnida > Araneae > Araneidae > Argiope > Argiope argentata. Next base: position 5,642,178 of record JAOUZG010017606.1, on the reverse strand, counting down.
ATATTTTATCATACAAAATCATTACTGAGTACCAGGGATTAAACTATAAAAAACTGAGTACCGGAGATTAAGCTATAAAGTAATTAAAACTATATTTCACTTAATTTTGTATTAATTATGAAAAACCTAAAAAATAGAGTTGAGTAATATAGGGTGGGTAATAAACATTAGAAAATTTCATTGAATATTTCTCATTTAAGAATTCATTGAATCATGTTGAAATTTTGGGAATTTTTCTTCTTTAAGTGGCAAGGAATTTAACATGAAACGTAATTAAGACGATAAAATTATTCTCTGGTATACTTTTCACATACATATAATATCATTAGAATTTTATTTCCTAAATGAATTTTGTAAGAATCCAAAAAACGAATCTATGTATTTGCTTTCAAGTTTTAATTTGTTTCCTGTTTATTATCAGAAGAGGGGTTACTATTATTTTGCTCGCAACGATTCATTTATCGATGTAGCTCAGTTTTAAATTTGAAAAAAATCTTTGAAACTCTGTATTATTGATTTAAAGATAGACTTTACTTCAGTTTCTTGTTTGTTATATTTTGTCTCAAATTTCTATGAATTATTTGAAAAATTTAAAAGAATAATTGATTGTTGTTTCCTTTCAATTAAATTGTTTCCATGTTTTATCGGTATTTATTTATTTATGTCATCAAAAAAGGTTATATTTCTGTATATGTCAAACAGTAATAATAAATAAAAGTTAGAATTGGGTAGTATTAGAAGAATAGGAGTCAAATATTTATTCTTTGACCAATTGGGGATTTAAAAAGTACTATCTTTAGTAGTTTGTAGATATCGTTCTCCCTTAAATAAATACAAGACCATGTTGATTTCACATTTGTTTAATTATATTCCCAGCATAATTCATGCTGAAATGTTTTCAAAACAACCAAAGTAGGTACTTTACCGTTAGCCAGGCGCCAGCAGAAAAATCGCCAAATCATTCTGAATTCTGCCAAGTGTTTTACAGAGATTTTAAAACAAAAAAAATCGCCAGATGTAGAATTTCGCCGATGCTAAGAGAAAAGTACCCCAAGGTACTACATAGAAGGTATTAGATATGTTCACATTTATCGTTCTGCAATATGCATATTTTTCTGGTATTTTGAATAAACTTGATAAATTAAATAGAGTTTAATAATTAAAACAGTACAATAAATAAGAAGCACAAGGCAAGCTAAGAAGCATTTATTACATATCACTTTTGCACATATTTACATTGGCGTCTTGCTGTATTTTTAAAAACATTAAAAGAATTACATAAGGCTCATGAAACAACACATTTGGAATATCGGTATTTCACAAACGATTACCAAGTTGGACACGGAATATAGATGAATAAGACAAATACAACAACCATTTCATAACAAAAAAGGGGTTACAAAAAGCTTACAGAGGGGCGTGGTGAGTTCTTAGTATCAAACTGATGGCTAGATTTGCTCAAGAATTCGTATTAAACAATCAAAATTTCAAGAACTCGCTGACCGGAATTCTTTATCGCATGAATCGTATGAAATGAATATAATAATGGATCTCAGTTAATTTATAATGCAAAGCTTTTAAAGATGGAATGCCAGTATGCCTTTTATAAAAGTAGTTAATATATGAAGATATGGAATTCGATGTGTATGTTATATTTTGTTTTCTAGAAAGACGATTATCTTCTAACTCTTGTGAAAATTAATTTTTTTAAAAAAATTTAGTTATCAGCATTCTAAAGCTGTTGAAGCCAGTGGGAGATGAACTTGACCATCTTGAACTTTAAATTAACAGTCGTTAGAGCGATAACAACATTATAAGCATTGTGCTAGTTTGCATTTGAAAGATTAGTAAATTATCTTAGGCAATCTTATGTTTTAAGTGAAACATTTTGATGCTACATGTAACGATATTTTGATATGAAATAGCAGACTCCCGTTATAACGTGTCTTAACGAAATGGATTGTATATGGCCACATACATAGAATGCCATCTACTTCTATTAAAAGAGTATACAAGGTTGAAATGGGATTTATTTCCTGGTCATTATGTTGGGTGTGGGTGGGTGAATTCAGGTGTGTTATAACAAGAGTCTGCTGTATTTATTAACTTGCGTGTATACTGTAGACATATACTATGATGTGTTGTGAAGTTTTAATAATCCCAACATGTTGACCATACAGTTTTTTCTCATTTTCTTGTTAACCCTTGTATTCATAGATGACATTCTTCATAAGGACCGTTTGAAATAGCATCCTTATGGTATAATTCAGTAAAAGTAGTTCATTTAATGTCTACAGTACATATTTTCAATAGAATTTGTTTTTAGTGACCTGTTGTTATATTTAAAAAATAGTATGATTTCTATTTTCAAAGCATTTCTATTTTTTTATGGTATGCATAATTTCAGATTAATTTTTTACAACTATTTTGTATTCAAATTTCTTGAATTCATTTGACAAATAAATACATTTATTATTGTTGTTAGTATGATATACTATTTAATTTTTTTCCTGTAAAACATGTAAAATTTCAAAAAAAGCAGGTCTTTGTGAAAAAAAAATACTATTTTTTTTAAAAAACGTAACATTTCTTGAAATGACTTTATGCTTTATTAAATAAGATTAAAAATGGCAACAATATAATTGTATTTTTTAATAAAAATAAGGTATCAAATTCATAAAAATATTCATATAATAAGTGAATTCATAAGGAATACTGAAAAATTTGACAATCAAAATGGAAAAGAATAATGCAATCATTTTCAAAAATGAATCAACAAATTGAGCATTTGATTCGACTTTTAAACGTAACGATGTTCGAACTTGAAACCGAATTTATGTAGTCGACTATAAATGATAAATTTACTGCGATTCAATAAATTGTTTTTAATTTGAACAAGCTTTACTACATTGCTTAAATCTATTCTTTTTATACTTTGATTCAATTGGTTCTAAAAGTCTAATTATTCATATGATCATGTAATTTCAAAAACAATTTTTTACACATTTTATTAGAAGCAACAAATACATGATTATAAACATTACATTAAAAATCACTATTACATTTTTATTTATAATATATGAGATAAATGGCCAGATTGATGTATTATTTTAAAATAGAATTTATTTTGTGAGGATTTCCGAATTTTGATTTGTAGATTAGATACAAATAATTTCATCATCAAAATTTTTTTAAAAATATTAATTTTGAAAATGCATATTTGAAATAAAAATTTTGACTTTTTTAATGAATGATAATTTTAATTAATACATAAAAAAATTGAAATTTTCATTTCTTTTTTATAAGCCTAATTGATTGTCGAACAATATTGAGCTGTAATCGACTAAGATTTCTACCATACAAATCACTTGAAAAGCTAAAATTTGCTTTGAGAGTCGTTGTCTTTTAATCTCTGGGCTAAGCCCCTCCGCTAATTTTATCGTGATTTCATATAAAAAGTGAAAATCGATTGAATACTTTTCTAACCTTTCCTAGATATTTCAAATACATATTTTAAAAATTTGAACATATTTGTTGCTGTCTCTAGTTTCAACATCATATAAATGTCATATCATATAAACTGCAAACTACAGTTCCATATTCATTTGAAAAGTCTAACAGTACAACTACACTCGTTTCCTGTAGCATAACACGTTTAAACACCCTGATGGTTTCTCTATATTGGATATTATCTTTGTTACTCAGGATATACCAGATGTTTTTGTAATAAATTTAATTACATAAAATTGATTAATATAGCAAATAATTGGCAAAAATTATATAGTAATTCAACCAGTTCTATAGACCAATTTCTTTATACTTTATCGGACCCTATTCGCAAAAATAGTTCTTTTAACATAACTTTTAAGTATATATTTAACTTTATATTTACCGATGGTACTTTAAACTACTATTTAGATCTGGTTTAAATCTTCTTAGTATGACTATTTTTTCCTACAGTATTTGAAAGAACACGAAGAACATACTTCCATTAAAAAGCAATGAATTCAACAGAAATTAGCAATAAAAAATCTGTTTCTAAATTAAAATTTTTAATTAATAATAAGTTTTTTAACTCTTTAGCAAACTAAAAAATAACATTAAAAATCTTTCATTATTTACTTATGTTATTTTAATTAATTCAAAGCTTTTTTCTTTCTACCAAAATTGGTAGAATGTACCAAAATTGAATTAACTGTTCAAAACTAAAGTTGAAAAATTGATGATAAAATTGTTATTGATAAGACAAAGGATTTTCATTCTCGTTTTTAAAGTTTTTATAAGGTAATTAACTAAGTTGAACAAATATCAAAATTTAATATGTAGTTATCTTAAGCACACTTTTCATAAACTCTTTTCTATTTTAAGATGCATCATATAAATACATTATAGTTCTATAAATTTAAACATATAATTTCTTTTTCATAATTTCTTGGCAATAAAAATACATTGTAAGTTTGCCCACATTTACATTGTGCTGAACATTTGAAATTACCGCTAAAAAACTCAAATTGATGGAATTAATATTATTATGGCAATGAAAAGTTTCACGAATTATTTCATAAATATGCTTATTTTAAAGAAATAGTTTTATAATTTGCTTCTAGATAAAAAAAAGTAAAACACAAGCATTTTATATGCAAATTTAGTATCCAAGATAAAAGTCAAATTGTAGCATTCAATCACGCTGTGATACAAAATATCTTTATTGATCAGATATTTTCTTTTCAGTAAAATAAAAACCATAGTTTAATAAATAAATATATTATATTCAATCTTTTTTTATTTTAATTACTTTGAAGTGGTTTGAATTTTAAAATCTTGTAATCCGCGAAATGATAGCTTGGATCTTATAATACAGTTTCTACTATATAATTTCATGTACAGAAATACAGTTTCTTTCTTCCCTACAAAAATTACAAATAATATAGGAAGAAAGCAGTCCCACGAAGAGGATTAAAATGAAATCTGCTATGCATATTTCAATGCATCATGTCAGAACATCATTTCTTGAACGGCCAAGCACCACTTGTTGGTGAAAGTTAAATTATATTTTTATTCATTTCAATTGTTTCATTGAATGAGTTACTTTAGTATTGCAACCGATCCAAAAAAGCTTTGTCCCGCATTGATTGTTTTAAAAAATATTTCATTTCCTATTTATTTCATTTCGTATAATTACGTGCTTAAAATGACATTTTTCTAGGTTTTATTGGCTGTAGTTATTCACTTATTTTTTTTAAATCAGAGCTTTTGTGAATGGGATAGCAACGCGTTATTAAAACCTGATTTTTCGAGATGCTGGTACAGATAATAAAATTTCTATTTTTCGCCTACGGATTTTTGTCTACCTCATTACCAAAATAACATCATGTTCTGACATGATAATAAAGAAAAATCGATTGCAACTCAATACACACCAGTACATTTATTTTTTTTAAAAAAAACTGCTAAAGCAGGAAAGACGATTGTGAGGGAAGCTTAAAATAATGCCGCCACCTAAATATCCATCTCATTTCACAATTCGTCCCGATGGCTGTTCTCGTTCCAGACAAATCATATAATTTTTCCAGAAGTAAAAAATCTCGAAAAGAAGCTCCGGGCTTTTCGTTCGATCGATGGCTGTCGAATTTTTCCCTCCATAAGAAATTCTTTGTTGTGCGAAAGAGAGAAGAGAATAAAACGAAGATAGATTCCATTTTCTAAGGATCCCGTCCTGCTGGAGGTTCTTTTTTTCCCCTCCTTCTTCCTCAGTAAGCATTATCTCTTCGGTACGTGCCGACATTTCGAGCGACATAACATTCCTGGAAGAGAGAGAGAGAGACATAAAACAAGTTTAAGTGGAGGACAAGATTTCGAAGAATGTATAGGAGACAAAATGGCAGTCATCTAAGAGAGATATAGAAGAGCAAGGGCAGTAATCTGGGTTTTTATCAAATAAAGGAATTCTAAAACATTTTACCAAATTTTTTTAGTAAGTATTGGCAGTATGAAAATTTGATACATAAGTAATTCTTTCAGCTTTTATTTTTCTCATCAGTCTATTTTTATAATTATTTGTAAAAAAAATGTCGAACTGAGTTACAATACGCGTTGATCAATATGCAGATATAGAATACTTTTCGAATATTATAGAAATCAAGAGAGTGTACATTATAATGAATGTAAAAGAATGTTAATTAAAACTCAATTGAATTATATGCATTTCGGTATTTGAGTTTGTTGCTGGTATTCTATTTTATGCTATATATATATATATATATATATATATATATATATATATATATATA